>PVHX01011386.1:0-64498 GCA_004024805.1 Geosciurus inauris | reverse complement strand
TTTTTTCTTTTTTTTTTTTTTTTTTTGGTACTGGAGATTGAACTCAGGGGCACTCGACCACTGAGCCACATCCCCAGCCCTATTTTGTGTTTTATGTAGAGACAGGATCTCACTGAGTTGCTTAGCACCTCACCGTTGCTGAGGCTGGCTTTGAACTCGCGATTCTCCTGTCTCAGCCTCCCTAAGTGCTGGGATTACATACATATGTTCTTTCTTATGAACTTTTTTGTTGACATACAAATAGACTGCATAAAGTGTACTAAGTTTGAGGGCCCACTCAACCACGTCCAGCTTGGTAGATGCAGAAGCTGTTCAGTCATGCAGGGCCCCATGCTTCTAAGCACTTTTTGTTTAATGTTCTGCTGTTGCTGTATTAAAGTCCTGGGCAGAGTCCGCTGGCATTTAAATTTTATCTGCAGTCCTTTGGAGGACCCCACCCCTTCCTTGCCACAGGTTTTTCTACCCATATACATTGACTGCTGGGAGTAGCAGCCACGCATGCTCCAAGGTCTCGTTTTTCAGGCCAGGCAAAAGATTAAGAAACATTTTTCATCTTCCAAGTGGGATTAGGTCTGCATTAGCTCTTTATTTGTTAAGGGACTTGATCTCATTATGGATCAATTTGCTGAGTATCAAATACATGGGAAACTGAGGTGCTTCAGTCCTCCAATGACTGCGCTTTGTGTCTTAAAACATTGAAGCCACTTCCCTTGTGAACCCAGACAGCAGCTTTTGTTCTTGTTTTACAACTTTGCATGGTTTCTCGCCCTTGTCAGTCCCACAGGGGTATGGCCGCCATATATACAAGACTTGCAATATTTTGCAAGATAAGAAAGGTGGCTTGGCATAGGGAAGGGAACTTTGAAGGCAAGCAGACCTGGCTGGGATTAACGCTTAACCTGCTTTTCACTTGCTGGTGAAGAAGAGTGAATTCCCACATCTCCCCAACCCATGGAGGAGCCAGAGTAAATGTCCAAACTCATGCCTCACATTTGTGAGCCCCATGCCTGGCTACCAGATGTTCAGGGAGTGGGAGCTGTGTACTGACTGTCTCCCTTGGCCTGCTGACTGAGACTCTCATGATAGGTGGGCTGGGGCTGTTTCCCCCATGAGTGGTCCTCCCCTCCCTGTGGATGGCCCAGGGTCCCTCCCTTAACTTCCTCCAAGCCTTCTGGATTTGACTTTAAGTCAAATAGTCAGGGTGTTTCCTCTGCAGCTCTATCCTCTCCTCCACTCTGCATAAAGGTGGACCTAGGTGTAAGAGTCCAGAGTTTGGAGAATATTTAGATGGCTAACAAAATCATTGCTCAGCTCTTTCCTAGCTCTTTAGAAGGGATGTCTTTAAGCAAGAGGCTTTAGGATTTTAGTCTCCTTAAGATCCACCACTTCCAATGTTACAGCATTTCCTTCTTAAAAAATGAAATGTGTGCTCACAACAAATTATGCTTGGAATGATCTGGGCACAAAGGAAGTTGAATCATAAAATTGGATTGTCCTGCCGCACATACAGATAACCTCTACCCTCCTGGAGGAGAGCAGCAGACCAGAGCTCTGCAGGCTGCACTTCACCTGCGTGGAGCCTATCAGTGAACAAATAGATGTGCCAATTTGATAGGTAAAAAATGGCACAAGTGTGTTTTAATTGAGATGCCTCAGATTACCAATAAAATTGAGCTTTTGTGAATTGATTCATTGACCTCATCCTAATCTATAATATTTTCCTGGTTTCTGTGACAATTTAGTGCTTATTTATGTGTGTGTTCTTTCTGTAGAATAGAAATTAACCAACCAATGTTTACTTGTAAGAAGGGATTGGGAAAGATAATCAAGTTGGAAGAGAGCAATTTTGAATTTGTTTTGAAGCCATATTAAATAGAGAGCATACTGATTTTACTGAGATTATATATTAGAATAGTACCATTTTCTAAAGTCACTTCCACTGTACAAAAGATGAGCAAAAATTTTGTGTTCATATCAGAGTGCAGGATGGGGTTGGTGAGGGGGTTCTTCAGGCAGGGAGACACAACACCACTGATACGTACTACAACCACCATATTTTGGAGTGACATATTCTATTGCATTGTTTACTGTACAATTATTAATTTTTTAACACTCTAGATGGAGAGTTTGGAAAGCAAAATTTTAAAATACAATATTATTTTTCTTTATGAATTTCACTTTGGATCCAGAGGAAATGCCTCCAAAACTATATCAGATACCAGTGGCATGAAATTTCATCCCCTTGACACTTTTTTCCTATATAAAGCTTTCTGCAAGCAAGGATCTGATGCAAACTCTCACTTTTCTAAAGTCCAGTTCAGTCAGGCCAGAGTCAGATTATCAGGACCCACTTGTTAACCTGTCACCCGCAGCCCTCTTCTGATGAGGAACTGGGTTTCAAAGGCCCGGCAACTCTGGTACCTCCGAGTTTTCTAGCAGAAAGGGGAAAACAAGGTTTCCTTTAACCTAACATGCCCTTGTGTCACTTGCCAGGCCCAGTTCTCCAGGAAAAACAAGAACCAGAATGTGGGAAGTGAAACAGAAGTTTTTTAAAAATCGCAGAGGGAAAGGGGCAAGTGGCGGGGCAGGTGGTGGGGTGGAGGATGGGCTCACGCAGCAGCCCCTGGATGCTTCGAAGCTGTGGGTATTAGAGACAGTGAGAAGGGCCCAAGCTGCAACCAGATATGTCCTCAGCCGTAAATATATAGGCAACACAGGACCGCAGGAAGCCAGCCAAAGTTGAGGCAGTAGCTTCCTGGAATTCAATCAGATCCCAGGGTGGCAGGGCCAGTTGAGATGAGCGATTCTTCAAAGGGTTCTGTTTTAATTACCAGCTGGTTGGAGAGCATCACTTTCAGATCCCTCCCTTCCACCCGGGTTCACTTCCAAAATCTAATGGCCAAACGAAGACTCCCAGATCACAGTGACAACTCCCCTGCCCAGCCTCAATAAGCTCTGTCTTCAGGCAAGCGCCAGCTTGGCTCAAGGGACTTTAGACTCTGAAGAGAATTAGCTCCCTCTTGCCCTATTTCATTAAGAAACTGGCAACAGATCAAAAAAAAAAAAGGAATTCATTGTTTTTCTCTAGGGTTCTGTCTGTGATTTCCCCAGCACCCCAAAACCTACACAGATTTGGAATTCTCCTTTTGCCTGTGGTTTCCTCCTCCAGCACAACTAAACAGTCCCCCAAACTGATATTGCCCTAAATCCTTCAAATTTCATTTTCTTGTTTTCCTGTTCCAAAAACAAAACAAAATCTGGCTTTTTAAACAGATTGGCCACACACCCCTTTGAGTGTGTAAACCATGAAGAGGATACTGGCCAGGCGGTGCCCACTGAAAATCAGCCAGAGACAAATGAGAGACTCTCAGGGAGGCAACATGTATTAGACATCTACTGCATGCCAGAGGCTAAACACCTTCATAGGTGTTTCCTAGATGCAGGCTACCAAGATGCAAGCAACTTTTACTATTTCACTTAATCCTTAAAGCTCAGAGGGCTGAAGATACTCATTCCCATTGCACAGAGAAAGAAACTGAGGCTTCAGGGAGCTTCAGGAGTTGGCTCAGCTTCTCTTATCTCAGGGAAACAGCAAAGCTAAGGCTTTTGCCTCAGTCAGTCTGACTGGCACCTACCAGGAGTTTATGGCAGTCACCAGCAAGAAAGCAAAACTCCACAAAGAGTATTTCCAGAGGAGTTAGTGCCATTGCACACACTCCAGTCTCTGTGACTGAGTTCTGTCCCCTTCTTTCTAAGATGGAATTCTTAGCATGTCCTCCTATTGAGCTCGTTGTGAAAATAAAAAAAGCAAAAGCAGGTAAGACCCTGAGCCAATGCGAGTCTTTACCAGGGACCTTAACAAAAATGCATGTGTATCATTCAGACAGAAAGAGAGAATTCTTAACCACGAGTGGGAAAACACAATTTCTGCCTTCGTTGCTTTGGGGTCATGCTGTGTGGAACAGACGCACCTGCACCCAGTTTTCCAAACGCTTGCTACATGTGACCTTGTCAATTGGACACCTCACAGCTTTCTCTCTTGTCAAATGATAATTTGCTGCTAGAGCTATCCATGGACACACAGCCACCCCCAACCCCTCTGAGAAAATAGAGATATCAGAGAGTAAAAGGGCTTTAAGAATATAAAGCATGTGGTCTAACAACAAATATAAGAAAATCAATGTCCCTCTGCAACTGTCTGGAAAATGGGAAGGTTTACAAGAAGCCCCAACCTGGGAGCCAGCTCTTCCCCCTTAGGCACCTAACACCAAAACTCTTCCCTTCTTCCCCTACCCCTTTCGGGCTCCTAGCCATTCTTCAGAAAGTGGACTTTTAAAACCCTTTTAAATTTAAAAATCCAATCAGCTTCCTCTGAACACCCACAGAGACCTCCCCTGCACTGCAGGCCTGCTCCTGTTCTCTTCCAGGTCTGGGAAGTGGAGCGATTCAGTATGCACCTGCGGAGGCCAGAGAGCTGGGGTTCAAGCTCCTGGCTGCCAAGTACAGGGCAAATTGCCTTGGGCAAGGTATTCTGAGCCTCAGGACCAAAATCAGGCTTATTCCTTCTGGAATTCTTCATCTGCTTTTCTATCTTTTGAAAATCGACTCATTTCCTGTTCAGAGGCTCCCAGATACTTCTCTGTTTCCCTAAAAGCCTCAAGAATTACTAGTGCTATCTGCAAACTTTCTCAGCCCCCTAGTTTAGGGGTCAAAAAACTATGCCCTGCATGCCAAATCCAGTTGGCCTGTTTTTGTAAATAAAGTTTTATTGGAACTCAGCCATGCCCTTCATGTGTATCTTCTCTGTGGCTTCTTTCCCACTAAAATTGCAGAGTGAAACAATTGCAAAAGAAACCATGTGTAATCGGCCAACCCTCAACTATTTACTATCTGTCCCTTCACAGCAAAAGCTCATCAACTCCCGCCCTGGTTCAGTATCTCTAAAACTAATTTAAGGTTTAGAAAATCTAGCATCATGATTCTTTTTCTTGAGACAGAAAATGTTTCTGTGTCCAATAGAAAATTATTAAATGTATTTAATTGTGATAAATTAGATATAGTTTATAGTGTAGATTTTTAAACACTGCAATTCGGGATGGGAAGTTTTTTAAATTGAGGAGGAAACCCTGTTCATCAAATTTTGGGGGTAGTGAATGGGACAAAATCTCTTAAATCAGACACCATTGTAAATATTCCATGTACATTGATGTGTTTAGCCCTTCGATAGCCCTATGAGGTTGAGTCCACAACGGGCTACTAATTCTGAAGCAAAAAGAAATCTACATAATGTCATCCATGAAATCATCCGTGTATTAAAAAAAGCAGTGAGTTATCTAAGTCTTCAGACTACATGGACAAAGCTGTTTTGTGTGAATTTTAAAATGGGGTTGAGCCAGGCACGGTGGTGCACCCCTGTAATCCCAGCAACTTGGGAGGCTGAGGCAGGAGGATCACAAGCTCAAAGCCAGCCTTAGCAACTTAGCGAGGCCCTAGGTAACTTAGTGAGAGCCTGTTTAAAAATAACAAATAAAAAGGGCTGGGGATGTTGCTCCATGGTTAAGCACCCCCTGGGTTCAATCCCTGGTATAAAAAAAGGGGGGATTTAAATGGACAACGTGGTTGCTAAAAGTCACACAGCAGGTTACTTGTTGGTGAGAGCGAGATCAAGGTCTTGCAGGTCTTTGGGCTTTGTTAACTCTCTCGTTCCACGTCAAGGAGGGTCAGTGTGCTGTGGATCCGAGCATGCAAGTCCTGGAAAGACACCTTCCCTGGAGACCTGAGTCCATCTGCCCTGGATGAGGGTTCTCCTTATCATTCACCTCTTGGGCTTCTGTTCTCTTCCCAGCCGTGTTTGTCCTCTGCAGTTGAAGCTCATCCCCTTTGATGGACAAGACGAAGGCAACTAAAGAGTTGTCTTCCTTCTTCTCACCGTCGTCTTTCAACCTCACACATCAGCCTCCAGTAGTGCATTTACATCTTTGCTTTGTTCTTCTGGTGCTTACCACAACAGGTGCGTGCGTGCACCTGTGTGTGTACGTGTGTGTGCGCGTGTGTGTGCGTGCCTGCACGCGCACCTTAACGATTTAGCAGGGCTCTGAAGACAGCCTGTCTACACTTACATCCTGGTTCTCATTTCCTAGCTGTGGGGCTCTGAGCCAGTTACTTCCTCTCTCTGAGCTTCATGGGCCTCCTCTATTAAGGCCAGGGTTGTGGTGATACCTGAGTCCTATGGCTGCAGTGTTTGAAGAGAGAGCATCTGAAGGGGACCTTTAGCCGAGTGTCTGCCAGGACCGAAGGTGAAAAAGCCACTTGCATTGTTGGTGTTATTTCAGAGTTGATTCCAGCCTTCTGCCCTCCCACATCAGGTTTCTTTTCTTATATTTTTCCCCCTCCTGAAGGTATGTGTCTCTATAGTGGGTGGGATGGTGGCATCCCCAAAACAATATGTTGCCCCAAATCTGTCAATGAGAGCTCATTTGGAAAAAGCCTCTGCAGATATAATTAAGGAGGAGGAGATGAGAACTTCCTGGTTCAGGTGGGCTCTGACCCTGCTGTGGAAAATAAAGGGAGGAATTTAGAAGCTCCAAGTTCTTGGTCACTTCCTTCCAAGTCATATTACTTCTGCTTAACTCATGGTTTCTTCTCCTGGGCCTGAAGTTCCCTGTGCTTCCTGAGCCCTCTGAATGATCCAGCTGTCAGCAAGGGGGCAGCTCTTAAGATGATGTGACCCTATCTCCAAGAAATGATGGAGGTGGTTGGAATGTCTCCCGAGGGTTCCCTCCCCACCTTGGAGCCACCTATGTGATGCAAAGCATGGCCCCATCACCAGAGGTCCCCAGTAAAGTGCCCTCGGAACAGGTGCATCTCCAAACCAGACCATTCCTTTTTCTCCTTTTGTTCACATTTCTCCATGGACATTGCAACCTCAAGTTTATTCCTTTTCCTTATTGATTTTGCTTCTTTTTGGAAGTTTCATCAGTAATAAACTTTTCCTCTACAGTGTGGGAAACAACACAGGTGTCTTAAAAACTGCAAAAATCACCCATAATAAGTCTCTCCTATTCCTCTCCAGTCTGACCCTCTGACATAGCCAAGGTCCCCTGGCTTCCCAGTCATGTTTTGATTGGTGTCCTTGGAGCCAGTCAGTGTTGCCATTCTTAATTGCATCCCTGGGATAGACTGTCTTTCTTGACATTAAATCATGGTAAGTCAGACACTCCAACTCTCTACCTAAGATACCTAGACCTCCTCTGTGGGGCTCAGAGTCCTGTGACCTGACAGTAGGACCCAATTCCTACTTCTCTCCATTGGCTCTCACCTCCCAGACATGACCTTGAACCTGGCTAATCAACACCTTTGAGATGTCCATCAGTTCAGTACCTGCCATGTTGTCTGGGCTCTGGGCAATTTGACCTTCATTGATACAGTCTTTGCCTGTCTCCTTTACAAAACAGGAAGGTCTGTCTGGCTCCCTGCACTGTCCCTGGCCCCCAGCACAGGACCTGGCTCTTAAGAGCTACCTAAAGTACTTTTGTTCCCTTTCTTTTTAATCTTCTGCATAGGACTCCTGGGCACTTTCCTACTGTCTTCTCTGCAGCAAACCTATTGTTCTTCCCAGATCTGAAGCAGAATCCACAGAAGTAGCTTCTCTTTTTCAACCTAATCCACAGAGTCACTCCTTCACTGTTCACCTTGTCCCCTGGGGACCTACAGATGGTCTGGCTGGGAATCCATTGAGTGCCAATACCCAGGAACACCATCAGGTATCAAGACAAAGAGCTCTTCCTCCCCATGACATCCGAGGCCCTGTTCAGTCCTGCTGAGCCTGAGCATTGTACTCCCTCTTCCTTATGCATATCCGCCCTTCTGAGCCGTCCTCTGTCCTTCCTGGTTGTGGGCCTTCAGCATGCCTATCCCTCTGCTAAAATGCCCTTCCTTGCCAGCTGCTAGGCTGGCTTCTCCTTCTCCCCAGCACATTGCTGGTTCCCAGTGGACCTGCATTGGCTCACCTCGTCCTCCAGTCTCCAGGTCCTGTAGCCCTCTCCCTCACTTCCTCTGAACAAATTGCACGATGTGCTGTTTGGGACATGGCTCTCCTGGAAATCACCATTTTTTCTGAAATTTGGATTGAACTGTATCTTGTATTTGTGCTTGCTAAGTCCAGCCCTCTACTGGAGTTCTCGCTGAGTTGTGGTGGAGTCCATCTTCTCCAGGCTCTTCAAAACTATGTTCTGGAGTTTCCCTTGTGGAGAGTTCTGGAAGAACAGGCATAGAGTTGAATCTGTCATATGCAGATGCTGCCAAACATCATAACTGGCACAGAACAGCTGCTGCCTAAGTCACCTGGTAAATGACGAGCAGTAGTGACCCTAATCACAGCTGCCAAGTGGGGAGGGAGACCCGGGGCTCACAACCTCCTCCTCCACCTGCTGGATGGTGAGTTTGGGCCCACTACTCTGTCCCCCTGTGCTTGTCTTTAAAAGGGGAATAAGAACAGAAGGTGCCACACGGAGTTTCTGTGACAGCTAAATGAGATCATGAATGCACAGAACACTTAGAACCAGGCCTAGCAAATTTTCTATAAATGTTGCCCATTGGTCATTAAATGCCAGGCCACAATTGTGCTGTATCATTCAATGCTCACAACAGCTCAAGGGGATGCACATCAAAATTCCCATTTGCCCACAAGACATTGGAAACTTGGAGGCATTCATCAGTGTGTCCAAGGCCATCCATTAGTGGAAGAACAGGGATCAGATTTCAGGGTGACCAGTTGTCTTCAAGAGAAACAAATGCCAGGTCTGCAGGTAGAGGGAGGAACGCCAGGAGCCCCTCCTGGGTATTGCAGGTGCATCTGCCCCGCAGAGCCCCGGGAGGGTCTGGGAACTTCCATGGAACCCCTGGGCTGGCCAGTCACCCTGGCGCCCGGGGAGCAGCAAGGGACTGCTGTCACCAGCACAGCCCGCCGCAGAGCTGCCAAGTCTCTCTCTTCATTTCAGAAGGCCCAGCGCCACCCCGGCTGATGCCTTTGCAGGAAAGGACCAGCTTTCCCTTACTCTCGTCCCCTACGATCTATTCTCCAGAGATCTTTTAAAAACTATAAATCCGACCACAGCCACACTGCCGTGAAACCCTCCCAATGCCTTCCAGTGTACCTAAATAAGCTCCGCGTTCCTTCGCCCCCGGCCCTGCTCCTCCCTCCCGACACTTCCCTTTTTCCTTAACCTGGCATTGGCTTTCCTGAGGTCAACCTGCCTTCAGTCTGCTGCACAACAAACACCAGCTTGAATTCTTGTGCCCTCGGCCTTAGAGTCTCCTCCATGCTGCATAGTTTCAATATCGGATCAGTATTCGAGATTCACCGTAAGTTCTACCAGCACAGAGACCATCCCTTACCAACCTGGAGACACACAGCTCACCATGAACTCAGCCACACTCTATGTCACCCTCCAGCAGCAGTGCTGTGGCCGCCATAGTTCTTTATCTCCCTCTCTGGACTATAAGCTCCAGGAGGGCAGGCCTTTTTCCTTGATACTCAGTGTGCTCCAAACAGCCATGGTCACAGCTGCCCCATAAACAGATGGATAGGTGAATGCAAAAATTAATGTATAAGTAAGGCAAATGCCAAGAATCTGACCTGTTTGTTTGAAAATACATTACCATGGCCCCAGACCCCGCCATGTATCTGTAACAGTCGTGATTTCTACTTGTATGTGCATACGAGGGTTTTCACAGGCAGCAGCTCCTGGAGAAGGGAACTGAAGCACTAATTTACCACCCTGGCTAACATCGGGTCTTCCCACCTTCTCTTTACGAAGCCACATGGTATGCACACTTTTACACATCGTCTGAGGCATTGATCCATAGAACTTCTAAAGTTTACTTCAATTAGAAAGAATTTCAGATAAAGATCAAATTAATTAAGCCCTCCCCCTTTAAAGTTCATCTTAATTAGCCATTGTTTCTTTCTTGGTAGTTTAGTAATTGGCTGGGCTTCAACCTGGACATAGAAGAATTAGAGGGGACCCAAGAGGTAGGCGTTGACACCTGGCACAGCTGGGGCTGCTCTGCCTGGTTCTCAAAGTGTGGAGAGCATGAAGGGGGAACATGACTGCTAAGTAAGGGACTAGTCCTCCAGAGTAAAAATCTAGAGTTGGTCACATAAGTGAATTTTCCCAATTTCCAGCTGAAATAAATAGTTGCTTGGGAAGTAGTTGTTTATTTTTGCCTCTGGAATTTTTTTTCTTAAAGTTTCACTAAGTTGGACAGTTGTGATAGAGTCTGAGATTCACACAAGCAGATCTGTGGCTAGGATAAATCTCCAGCTTTTCTCTTCCAAATCCCAGCCTTGGACTCCATCGAGTAGGGGATCCTTCCAGGGGAGGCCGTGTTTTCTGATGTCCTGAGATGCCCTTTCCTGTCCCTCTTCTAGCCTTAAGAGTATTTTATGGCACAATCTTTGATACTCAGGGAACAGGTGCAAACAGTGTTAAGTGATATAATGTGTCCTGCAGATGATTTTAAAAGAAGCCATGAAATGGATGTATCCAACGAAAACATAATGTTTAATTTACTCCTTCCGAGAACTAGTGATGCTGTGCCAGAGCAGTCCGCAGTAAATCATCTGCTGACTGAGATGACACCCCGCAATGGAGTGGCAGGAACCTCCTTTCTGACAGGTGCAGGTCTGGGCTGATGAATCCATCCTGTCTAGTTTCAGGGCAGGTTTTTGACTGCTATACATTTGCATTTTCACAATGCTAGAGCAGTAAAACAGTAGTGATGGTGGGCACTCTAGAAATTTCTGGTGTGCTGGGCAAGAGAGATCACATTGCCTGCCTTTGGGGATTCTCCTCTTTGATTCCTGAGCAGTGTGACTATGTCTGGGCCTCCAATCTGCTCTACTGTTGGGCTTTCCACATGATGATACTCTTAAGCAGAGCTAGTGGTGTGTGTGGTTGCAACCTGGGAGCAGAGCCACTTGGGTAGGTTTATCCTCCATTAACCTCATTTTTCCTGCTGGCCTGAGAGCCCATAGGAACTGTCCTGCGGATCCCTACAGCCTAGGGTGGACAAGAGAAAAATTTCTGACGTATCAAAACAGGTCAAGGCATAGTTGAAGAATGAATGAAGGAATGGATGAATGAAGGATTCTAGGGCAACTCTGCTTACCCTGCAATAAGGCCCTAAAAGGACAGCTAGAGACACATGGGTTGCACTCATGCTACGGGAGTGTGCCCATTTGCTCTAGGGAAATAAGAGCGAGAGAATGAATGAATGAAAGCTACTCCAAAGATGATAACTTCTCTCAAAATGGATCAGGTAAACCAGCAAGTGCAGACTGCAGGGGAACGTCAGGCAAAGAGAGGATCAGACAATGTTAGGTGTCTGGTGAGCTCCCCGAGCAACACCAGAAACCAGGCTCAAGGACTGTGGGTAGATGATAGCTGAGAAGGGGGAGAAGGGAGAGTGGGCTCCATGTTGGACTACTCCGTCTGGGAGGTCGGGATAGTGTCAGGTTTGCTCACTGTGGCAGTCCTGTGCACATGAGAAATAAGAATTTGTAGAAGGAAGGAAGGAAGAAAGGGAAGGAGAGAAGGAGGGAAAGAAGGTGGGAGGGAGGGAGGGAGGGAAGGGTCCGAGAGCCTAAATAAAAGCCAAGCCACTCCTGGTGAACTCTCGTATTTGTGTGACATTCCCATTTCTCTGAGCCTTAGTTTCCCCGTTTGCTAGATAAAGATGACACAGCTTGGCTGAAGGGTGATCATGAGGCTCCCTGGGGTGGTTTATTTAGGTTGACTGCCATGGTACCAGTGTCCAGCAGACCTTGGCTTCTCCAACCTCACACCCCCACTGCTGGTCCAACGTCTTGCTGTTGGCAACCAGCCCAGTGATGTGGGTTTGTTTGGGTCCTCCCGTGGGTGCTCTCACCTCGGTCCCTATCTCCAGGGTCCTCTATAAAGCCCACTGAGGATTCTACAAGATGACCGACTCCTCATTCCCCACCCATTCCCGAGAAGCCTTTCCATTTCCTCTGAACACAGTTCTCTGCAATGCTGGGAGAGGTGGGAAGCCATGTGGCACTCAGGTTGGCGTGCCTGCGGCAGCTTCCAGTGATGCTTGGGTCTGCTGCACTGACAGAAGCTGCTTTAGCCTCTCAAATTGGGTATCTCATAGGGCAGAAAAGGAAGAGGAAAGTGAGGCTTGAGAACTAAAAATCACCTCCTGAACAGCGCAGTCTTCTGCTCGGTGGCAGGTGTGTGTCAGGGAGGAGGCAGGAAGGTCTGCCAATGTCCCATAGATCACTCTGTGTGGGTAGCTGCCTTCTCCATTTATGGGTGAGCATAGGTCTGAGGAAAGATGCCTCTAGAACATTGTGCAAGCTCTAAGTTCTCTGGAAACGGAGTGCGGTAAGCTTGTCAGTACGATCTTCACTGTTTTGGTCATTTGTTAAGTAAGGTCACCGACTTAGCAACTTCAAAGTAGTCTCCATTATCAAACTGGGAATGGAAAAAGCTTGCCGTAGGATGAGTCACGTTCTGACAAGCGCCTACACCCTGAGGTAGCACTGGGCTCTGTTTTGCCAAAATAAACCCATGTTTTGCATATCAAGGTGATGCGCGTTGGTGACAACTCTCAGTTATGAGCATGAGCTGGTCCCATTTCAAGACCAGCAACTTGTGCAAGATTTCAGAATGGCAGATGCAGCATTACAGCCACCAACGTCCCTGAAGAACAACAGGGACCCTCCCCCATGAGCAGCTGATGGGGACGCTGGACATGCTCCAGACCTTACAGAAAGGCTCCCACAGCTTGTCTCACTAATGAGAAGGGATGTGGTAGAGAGGAAGGAACAAGATCTGTGGAGTGCGACTGCTCCAGGTCCTAATTCCTGCCCTTACTAACAAACTCTGACCTTCACCTTTTTCATCTATTAACTGTCTCTCCCCACCCCCAGTTGTTCTAGAAGTGTGGTACAAACAGGCTTCAGAGTCGGACACAACTGGATGCAAAACTTAAGCTTGCCACTCAGTGCTTTGAACCTGGGAAAGCAGCTTGACCAAGCCCATGTGTAAAATGGGTGGATGCAGGAATCGCAGGCATGTAATGTATGTAATAAGTGTGCAGCACCAGAAGTAGAAAGAGTATAAAATGTATTTACAATGAATTTTTGTAATCAGATTTGTATAAACAATAGTTATCATTAGTACAGTAAAATATTTTCATAATTAAAATAATAGTAATTGCAAACGCTTCCTCTGAATCCCACAGCCCCGGCTGGCTCCACTTTCCTCCCTGAACTCATGGCCTCCTGGCTGGTTGTGTGGTTATTAACGCATTGCCTGGCTCCCCCACTGCAGTGGGATATGCATGAGAGCTGGCATGTTGGTCCATCCAGGCCTGCATCCCCAGCTCCTGGAACGGGGCCTCTCACACAGGAGATGACCAACACATACTTATAAAATGAGCGAATAAATTAAATGAATAATACCATGGCTGCACGGCTCCAGCACAGTGTGAAGCTGATGGTAAGTGCTCCTCTCTCCGTTAATTCCTGGTGTCTCAGTCTTGCCCAGGACCAAGTGCAGAAATAAGTGATTCCTCCCTCTCCCTGCTGTTCCAAAAGTTAATTCCTACAATGTGGGAGTGGGGAAATCATGCTTCCCACCAGAACTTCTCTAAGGTTCCCAGGTGAAGCTCATTCCCCACTGCCTTCTGGGGAAGAAAAGAGGTGGGCAGAGAGGTGCATTGTGGGTAGAATTGGGCCTCCTCGTCATTTCTTGAGGTCCTAAAGCATGACAGACCAGACTCCCTGGGGCTTCTTCGTCTTTGCTGTGGTGGTCCTCAGCAGGAACCAGCTACTACAATGCCTGGTTTGGCTCAGGACTTAACTTGCCAAATAGATGGTCCTTTGGTAGCAAAAGTTTAGGTCTCATAATCACTTCAGGAAGTCTATCCTCTTATCTCCTCTACACTCCTGCTCAGTCACCACCTCCCTGGGTGAAACAGGCCCCTGAGAGGATAGAGGAGCCAAGGGGAAAGGCTCTGGAGATTGGGCCTTAACGTACTGCCCGTGGAGTCCTTCCCCGAGGCTTTAGGTAATGCTAAAAGCAAAGGGTCAAGAAAAACTGCAGATCAAGTTGGCCCTGGATGTGACAGAGACAGGACAGTGGGATCCAGAGCAAAGAAGAGCATGATGGCCATAACGGGGGTGGGGGCTGCAGAGGTCCCATTTCAGCTGCTGGAATGGGAGTCCATTTTTAAAGATTCCTTGCACTCTCTTTGTTGTGGGAGGTGACACCTGGGGACCTCACCAGCACGGGACCTGGCAATGGCAGGGCTTTGGCTGTGCAGAGGGTCCAGTTCTGCAGCCTTGATGCCACCCTTTCCACTCTGCGTTTCTCATCAGACTCTGGTTTGCAAGCCACCTGCTTCCCCTTCCTGCAGGGCAGGGACAGTGTCAAGTCATGGAGTGGAAACATTGTCATTCTCTCCCCTTCCTCATTAGAGTCCTTTTATCAAGCTTTTAACAAGTGTCCATGAGCCAGGTGACATTAACCACTTCCCAACGACTGAATTGTATTCAGTCCTCATAACCAACTTGTGAAATGGGTTCTGTCTTTCCCTTTGATAGCAGAAAACACTGAGGCTCAAAAATTCTGGTTGTGCCCAGGGTCACTTGGTTTCATGTAGCCAGTCTCTCTCTCTCCCTGACTCTAAGCCTGCGTTTTAGCTGCACCCAGCTCCTCCTCTCCACCCTCCCGCCTCCTCCCATCCCACACTAGGCATATGATGCCAGCACACGGATGTTCTCAGGCCTCTTTAGGATCCCCAGCAGCCAAACATAAAACAGACCCTTGCCCCGTTGCAGAATAAGTAAACTTGCAGAGGTGCCTGTCTTATATGTAGCAGAGACAATCTGACTCATCAAATACCCTTATCACAGATGCAAGGTGAGATAAGGGAAGGTATGCTCTCTTCCCGGGGAGACAGGCATGGAGACAGGTCCCATGATTAGATAGGAAGGTAGTGGCTCATTGGGTTACAGAATAATTGCCTGTTCACCTGACCTTGATAACTGAGATGTTTCCTTTAGAGACTGTCCTATGTATCCAGCATAGCCTTTAGACGGGAAGGTCTAGAAGGAAGGAATTTCAGTCTTTCTGCTGGGTTTGTGGAAACTCAAATAAAATACAAACAAGCATTTTGGAACTGGGGTGCGCTGTGGTAGAGAAACAAATAGGGAGAGAAGCTGCTGAGCATCAACCACACCATGCCAGCCTATGAAGACTCACACGTCAAGGTTAGCAAGATAAAATAACTATCACCAGAAAAGATAGTTAACAATGTTACTTGGCATTTATTGTCTTATGTAACGCTGGCCAGGGCCCTTCAGTGTGGGTATAAACCACTGCTTTGCAAATCTGTAGAAAAGACTGGAAGGGCACCCACAGGCCACCAGTGGTGTGTATATGCCAGGGACAGCTGGACTAAGGATAGAGAAAGGTCAAGTTTTAGTTTACATATTTATTTACGTTTTTAATTTGTATGGCCACAATTATCATTTCTGTAATAATCACAATGAGGAGGAGGAAGAAGAAGAGATCAAGGGGAGGGAAGACAGAAAGGAAGGAGAGGAAAGAAAATGGGGTGAAATGAGATTCAAACCTTTCTGAGTTGTTCAAGGTCATCCAGGCCATGGGGAGGTGGGCTCATGGGCAGCTCTCACTCCTGACCCTTCTCCTCCCCACTCTTTCCTCTTCCCTGGGCCAGTGGTCAGCTGCCAGCCCACCCACTGAGGACTTGGCAAGAGGGCCCTGGACCTGCCTTGGTTGCAGAGATGCCATGGCTATCTCTATTGTACCCTCAGAAACTCCGACCATTTCTGGACATGTCTGTAGCTCAGTGGCCCTGGCCACGCCAGTATGGCATCAGGACAGGAAATGTGGACTGAAGAACGTGGGGGAAGAAAGCTTGCAGGCTGTTAAATTGAGTCTCTGGAGCGAAACCGCAAAAGTTTCTGGACTGAGAGCTGACTGCAGAGATGGAGGTGCTTCTTGTCCAACCTGGGCTGGCTGCCTGCCTCTCCTCTTGGCTGAATGCCCTTCTGCCCAGCGCACCCCATCTCTCTCACCCAGAGGCTTGTGGCTAAAGGCAGAGAGGAAGCCCTACAAAGAGAAAAGGGAAAACACCCATGGGAATTTGGTAAAATCGTGGTGCCCATTTGTGCACCAAATCCTGGGCATTCCAAACAGTTCGGGAGCACTTACTTCACCTGCAAAAGGTCACAGAAAGGCTGTGTGACACTTGCTTTCAAGTTCATAAAAGAAGTAGCAGGAGGCCAGTACCTGCCTGCCATTCTTGAGGCCAAAAGATGCACAAGTTCAGAGGGAAAAAAAGATGATAGTTCAGAGGGAAAAATCACAGATAAGAACAAAAGAGATGGGAGCAGACACTGTACAGAGACATGTTTTGTTCTTCTTGTGCTGAAAGCAGTTTGGAGCCCAGAGAGAAGACTACCTGAGAGTGGAAAGGAACCAAGGGGAAAACCCAGGATAAGGAGCCAGGGGACACTCGCAGGGGGTGACCTGTGCTGAGGGTGGGGGTGTTAGAATCTGGTGCATTTTGTAGGGTGGGAGCAGCAGCCCGCCAAGGCCCTTTGCTGGAGCAGCAAAGTCCTCATGCTCCACACCTGCCAGCGCACAGACCCTGCCAAGAGCAACTCCGTACTACCTTCAATAATATCGCAATTCAGTGTTTAAATAATGCGACAAGACTCGTTTGGAACACAACCAGGGGCTGCTCAGGGCAGTAATTTTCCTTTTAGCAGCAGGAGCTGAGAATCTACAATTTCCCAAAGATAATACCACTCCACCCTTCCCTGGGAGAGCCCAGAGCAGCAGCAGAGGGAAGAGGATTCACCAAGGGGGCCACAACAACACTGGAAAGAAGCCCAGTTCTTGACCAGGGACAGTGAAGCACTTTGCTGAATATCGCAGGGCGGACACAGCGCCTTTGTGTCAGCCCACTGGGTGGGAGAGGGCCACCTCTCTGGGGTAGCAGCGGGGGCCCCATCCAAACTTTAGAGGTGAAGGCGACCTGCCCAGTGGGCGTTTCCAGCCAGCCCTGGTTCTTGACCAGGAGGTTTCTCTCTCTCTCTCTCTCCATTCCTTTGATTCAAAAAGTCTATAGCCAAAGGCATCTCAGGAGCTTGATTTTGCTAATTTTTGCCTTCTCCTTTTGTTGGTTCTCACTGACTCCCCCCCACCCCCCCTGCAAAATGAGAACATGGGAGCATTTCGTGGGTTTGGTCTCATATGTAAAAAAGGGCAGCTGAACCTGTACTAAATGACTGCTTATCACTGAGTGCCATTCAAGGAGGAGAGTGGGGGGGAAATCTCCAGGTTTTATCAGCTCCCAATTCTGGGGACTCATTCTTTTTTTTTTTTTGGTGTTTATCCATAGGTTCTGCTAACTGACCACTACTTGCCATGTGATGGATAATGCCCTTTACGCCACAGTGGAAGTGATAGTAATGTCACCAGGCTATTAACCTCTGCATATTTGCATTATTAGTCAATTTTCTAAGTCCTTGGAGTTAAAGCAGCCACTGAGGTTTTCCGTCCATTCTGCAAGAGCCAGGAGTTGGGTTGTGAGAATCTCCTGTAGGAGGGAGACGTAGGTTCACACTTATGGTTGGTTGTTAGAGGGGGACCATCCAGGTCACATGCATGGTTGCGAGGGAGATATGCTAATGGCCACCTGGTAATTTATAGCAGAAGTTTACCTCAGAGAGTGGTCTTCTAAACAGTCGTCATGCATCCGCCCCAACCCTCGACAGCAACTGGGGACTGAGATATGGTTTCACTACTATGAAGTCTGTACTAAAGGGGGCACAATTTAGCTTTTGACAGGTGTTATGAGCCTCCTTTAAAAATGAATTATATATCCAGATAAAATATTCGTACTCTGTAATGTGAGGCAATGTGCCAAAATCTAGGGCAAGACAGTTTACAGATAAAAACCAACTTGAATATGGAAACGTGGGTTCTCACTAAAGCTGCTCACTACGAAATAGACAGGAAGTGAGGTTATAAGGAAAGCAGAACTTCTGGAGAAATGAAGATGGGGGAGGGGAGGAGGAGAGAGAGAAACAGGGAGGGGGAAGAGAAAGGGAGGAGGAAGAGAGAATTGCAAACCCAACAAAATGGTAGCCTCAAGTGAGTCTTCTACAAATAGCCAATAAAGGCAATTATATAACAAGGCACTTAGGAGCAGCTGGCTCAGGCTCAAGGTGTCCCCAGTGAGGCCGTCCCATGCATGAGCTGGAGACGGCCCACCACCGAGGCCTGCTTCTGCGGCCTCAGCTTTCCTACTGGCTGTGGTTTATGGAGAACCATCTCAATGTCCAGAGCAAGACCCAGTGCCAACAGTGTGGCCCAGGGTTCTCTGCCTACACCTCCACCTCCCTCTCTGCACCCAGGACCACCCTCATCCTCACCTCCCGTGCACCACCCAGCAGATTTCAATTCAGGACCTTGTTCATAGGATGGCACTTACGTAAATGGTTCATCGCCCTGGGGAGCTTTCAACTCTTCCAAGTTGGGACCCTTGAGTTCTCCAGCTCCCATATTCCCAGCTGGGCCTCAGGAAAGCAGCGTGGACTCAGGGAAGAAGACGGAGTCGGGTGGCAGGAGGACTGTGGCTTTCTATCCAGATCCACTGGTTCTCAGGTCAGAGCCCGTGAGCAAGTCCATGTCAGTTGTCTCTTTTAAAACTCAGCATTATTTTGAGGACTAAAGAATATGCTTGCCAAAGACAGGCATCTATAAATGTATACCCAGTGAGTGTTCATAGGGCTTCAAGGGGCTCTAGGTAGGTAGAGTTCATAGGTGGAGCACAGGCCTAGCGTGCACAAGCCCTGGGTTTGATCCCCTCCACACGCACACAAAATGTCTTTAATATTTCTAGAGGCCAACAGAAAAGGCACTTTTGCATAAAATTCCTATTCAGAATAAATCATCCCAACAGCTGTCAAATTTTATTAAACCCTTCATAATTTCCCAGATGTATGCTAAGTATTTATAATTTCCTGGATTATAATTTTCTAGATTTGTGCTAAGTATTTCAATACTTCACCTCATTGCCTGGTCTCCATGACTCTATGAGGCAAGTACCCCTACAACCCCACTTTCTTGAGAAGCAAGTGGAGGCCCAGAGAGGTTAGCTAGCCTACCTGCAGCCACAGGGTCTAAGGGCTGGACCCCGTGGCTTCTGGAAGCCCATTCCTGGAGGTCTTCGCAGAAGTCCGAGGAATTTGTAAGTTAACTCCTCATCTTCTTCAAAGGTTGGGTCCTCATTCGGCTGGGACCCTAGTGACCAAAGTCCCTGAACCATGGCCCAGCTGATCTGATCAGCCCAGGTGTCTTAAATGATCAATGTGGACCCGTGTCGGGTCAATTCGACTGCAGTGATCAGTATTGATTGTCTAGGCAGCCCCATCGATTGGGTCAGCAGGGTTGTGGGTTCTCAGGGACACCACAGATGTGACACAGCCTGACCCTTCCCAGTGTTTTGTCAGGTATTATCACCACTGTGTTAAAACCAGGGAAACTGAGGCATGGCGGGTGTCTTCACGGCAGGTGGATGGATTGGTAAGCAAGGTGGTGTCTCTGCTTTTATAAGGCCCTATGTCCACCCTAGTGAAGGATCAGTGAGTCACAGGGCGGGGCATGGAGGGTTGTCCCAGTTCTAGGAATGGCTTTCTGTAAAGTTCGGCAGCTTTGTCAGCTTACGATCTGCTGACAAATCACAGTGACTGTCATTCGAGCATAATCCACAGTCTAATTATTTTATACTCTCTTTGTGTTTGAGGAATTCACATAGACATCATTCCAGAAAAACAGGTACAAGCAGGTGGGGAAAGTCTAATTCGGTCCAGCTGGTTATCTTGCACACTGGCACATTCGGTGTTTTCTGTTTAATCATAGGATTTTGTTTTGTTTTGCTTTTTTGTTGTTATTTTCCTTTTTGTTTTAATTGAAGAGCGGCACTGGGTTCTACCATTTTTTAACTGCTTGACCTCTCCTCTGGAGGTATGGGGGAGACTCTGGGTGTGCTCCTTCACTTCCGGTTTCCAGCAGCGGCACAAGAATTTAGAGTGTCCAAGGATAACCCAAAAAGGGGCTGATGTGTTATTTCTAGCCAAGCTCAAAAGCAGAAGTCCAGTCTGCATCCTCACAGCCAGGACCCTGGCTGGGTCTTGCCCTCAGGACCAGCTGTTCCCATTCCTAAGACTCTGCAGACCTCACTCCCCGCAGCACACCTAGAGAGTGCACACCCCACCAGAAACTGACTGTGTGGAAGAGGCAGGAGCGAGGCTGGCCTCGTGGTCAGCTGGTCTGGGTCAGAGTGACCCACGTCTCAACCCAGGTTCATCCACAGTCACCAGATGTACCGCAGTGCTCCCGTTCACAATGCATGAGATGGTTTCCTCTCGGTGTGGACAGAGGAGATCCACTTTCTCTTCTTGATTCTTAAGTGAAAAAAGAGGATCTGGCTGTCTAGGGCTTGCTTCCTAGACCTTCAGATGGCAGGGATGGGGTGGGAGGGATGAGCAGAGTCTGAGACGACATCAAGAGCTACACCCAGGCCAGCAGGCTGTGTGCACGGAGGCTTCACGGCCCTCAGTGCTTTGTTCTAACATAACCTGTTCAGGCCTCATGACAACCCTCTCAGGTATCTACTTTCACCATCTCCATTTTACAGAAAGGAAGTGCAGGCACAGAAAGGTTAAGTTGCCTGCCCAAGGGAACACAGCCAGCAAATGGCAGAGAGTCTGAGTCCAGTCCTAAATCCTACCTTATATGGATAGAGCTGGGAAGATGGGCCAGCCCATCATATAGGAAAATGATGATGTTTACAATGACCCAGTTGACACTCACGTCAGTAATTAATACGTATCAAGCACTTTGTGACAAGACCTGAGCCAAGGACTTCACCTGTAGGATCTCTTTGGATTCCTTCCTCTCCTTTATCCCACACAGCCAGTTCATCAGCAAATCTTCTTAGATCTCATATACCTTGGAAACCGCCTCCCTCTCTCCATCTCTACCAGGAGGCTCAAGGCAGTGCCCTGAATCAAGGCTTGCCCGGGGGGCGTGTCATGGTAACACTTGACTGAGCTGTGCTCACCGTGGTGTGAGTGGAAAGGATGGCCAAAGGCCCGCTGTTGTCATTCACTGTGGCCTGCGAGGGCTGCGCCTTTCATTCTCTCCTTTCTGTCACAGGAAGCAGACTGACCTTGGGAAGGTGGCTTGCGTGCACACACAGAAACTACTAGACAGACCACTTTGGTGGTGCCGCCTTTGACCCCCATGAGTCCTCGGGAGGCAGAGACTCCCTCCCAATATGGAAGCCAAAAAGGCCAACCTTACCTTTCCCATCCTCCCTTGGAAACTAATGGGTTCATGACCTGGTCACAAGTAATCAGAAAAATAAATAAATAAATACAAAAACCATTGACTTTGTAGCCAGGGAAGCCATGAAGTGCCAGATGACACCTTGAGCCTGGGGTGTCCATACTGGATCCAGGGTCTATAGTGGCAGCAAAACAGCCTGTGGTCCCTGTGTCCCATGGCAACACAGACAGGAGCCACCAAGGCAGCCACTGCAGAACTGGTCTGCCTTCCCTCTTATCTCCTCCTTGTTTTCTGAGTGTCTTTCTCCAGCTTTCCTGGGAGCCTCCCATTTCCTCTTCAGTGAATTCTTCCTTCTGCTTCAATCTTCCAGAGTCAATTTTTATTGCTTGCAACCAGAACCTTGCCTATGACAGCTCAGGTTCAAAGTGATGTCTTATCCACAGAGACCAAAATTGTATCCAATTTCCGTATTATCTCTGGGGCACCAGGAGGGTGTTGACTCCGCAATCCCAGCACAGTCCCTCCCAGGCACCTCTGGAGTCATCAAGACCTCTTTCCCCATCAGCCTTGCAGACCCCCAGCAGAGACCCGCAGACAACACAGGGGCGTCTCCAAGGAGGGTGTACCCCTGGGTCACACTCTTGCTGAGCCCCAGGAAGGAAACACACCCAGAACTTGGCTCTGTGTCAATTGAGGTTGGAAGTAGGTCAAGCTGATCCTGCAAGCCTACCTCTGCCTTCTGGCTCCCCTGGGCTGAGCACTCGGGCAGGAGTGGACGTGCTCAGTGACTGGGAGATGCAGCTCTGCGGCCGGGCCCTGGTGGGAGCTGTCAGGGGCTTATTCATGGCTGAGCCCAAGTCATAGAAACAGTTCACCTGCCCCTCTTGACTCTCCCTCCCTGGGCCGTGCTCCCCAGGCCCCGCTCCCAGCCCATGGCTGTGACCTTGTTTCTTTGGACATTCTAACACAAGCCGAAATGGATATTAGCTGTAATTACTCATTCCACACGCTTCTGTAGGCCGCTCTTTGTACCGGAGTTGAGAACCTCCATTGTCCATGTTGCTTAAATTACTGAACATTGTGCCATCCATTCTGAATTAGTGCTCATTAATGAGCTGGTGGTTCTAGAAACTCCCTATTTATTATTCAGAGGCCAAGTAAAATCCAAGCAGCTGCACTGCAACCCACTCATGTGACTTTTGATCTGTCATGGAAAGAAATGGGAGGGGGCACCACAACCTACAGGGATCAACTTTTTCTGTTTTCCTGACCAAAAGTGTCATGAAGACAGAAGCCATTGTTGAGCCCCCTAGTTTTTAAATGACATTTTTGCCTTGAAACAAAGTATATATGATTGAGGGGGAGGGTCTTCTCCTCGTCCCCCACAGTGGCCAGTGATGGGGCTTGGTGTTGAACCCCGTTCCCAGGATCATAATCCTCTTGCAGAAAACATCACCCTTTCTCGCCTGATTCTCACTGGCTTCTTCTTTGTTCCCTTTGTACCCAAATTAAAGAATCAAAAAGGCCAATCCCGATAGTGAAGACTAGAAACCAACATAGGCAAACCAGCAAAAAATTAAGGGCAAAACAAGTCATTTCAAACGGTCTCGTCCCAAAAGAGAAGTCAGAATTAGAGTTTTTTTTTTAAGCCTCCAGAATGAGAAGATTAGAAACTAGAGTCAACACCTCCTTCCTTGTGTTGTTACAGTAATCCGAGACAGGCTTGCCCAGGGTCCAGGCTGCGTAGCTGAGCGTCCTTAGCCTGTGCTATAGATCAGCAATTCTCATTGGAGGGCTGCTTGCCTGGAAGGGGAGGATGCACTGCCTCCAAGGCTGACATTGACGTCCTCGCAAGGACATTCTGCCAGGGTGCGACAGGTCACAACCAAATGGATTGCTCCCCAGTGGGCCGGACTCCAGTCACACTGTCAGGTAAACACAGACATATTCTGTCTTCGCCTGCCAGGGCTTGTCAAGTGTCTGTATTTGTTATTGCATCTTGGGTCCCACAAGGTTCCCCCCTCATTTCTTTATAGAGGAAATATAAACCATATGCTTTTGCCTTATTTCCACTGACTGCATCCAAATGCTGTTCGGGGCCAGACATATTCTTCTTCCATGAGTCTTCTCAGCAGTGTATATCAGCCCTGAACCTTTCTTTCTTTCTTCCTTTTTTTTTTTTTTTTTTTTTTTTTTTTTTTTTTTTTTTTTTGGTACTGGGGATTGAACTCAGGGGCACTCGACCACTGAGCCACCTCCTCAGCCCTGTTTTGTGTTTAATGTAGAGACAGGGTCTCACTGAGTTGCTTGCTTAGTGCCTTGCCCTTGCTGAGGCTGGCTTTGAACTTGCGATTCTCCTGTCTCAGCCTCCCTAAGTGCTGGGATTACAGGCTTGAGCCACCGCGCCCAGATTTTTCTTTTTCTTTTTTCTTTCTCATTTTGCCATAACTTAAGTGGATTTGACTTTCTGATGTAAATATAGGAGTCTTTGATAGGTCCTAAGCATGAAGAAGTTGGTTCTGATCATCCTGATTTGTCTTCTGTTTTGGTTTTTGATCGGCATTGGCCTGTGGTGGCAGACAAGTAATATTACCAATCGCAGCCCTAAGGGGCTGGTTTCTATGGGTGTGCCTCAGAATCCTCCTGAACACAACACTCCTGATGATCTAGAAGAATTAGTAGGCGTCATCATTTGCCATGAATGACAGTGAGAGACACATTTTTAAAGATATTGGTAGGCACTGAGTTTGGCCAACATCCTTTGGGGAGGGCATATTTCTCTAGGCACAAGAAGCCCTGAGAAACAGAAACACAGGAAAGCTCCCGAGTTAAAATGCAAGTTGGAGTCCAGCCCCAGCAGGGAGCAGGCTTGAAGAGGTGCAGCCTGGGTAACGTGGAGTGCCCAGAGCTTCCCAAATTGCACATTCTTTGAAGAAGTAGGCAGTGCCTTTAACTTCCCGCTGGAATCCCACGCCAGGCTCTGAAGTTATCTGAGCCCCACTATTTATCCGCCTGGTGAGGCACAACACTTACTTATTAAAAACATATCTATCATGGTTAATGACTTGATTTTCCCTTTAATACAGCACAATGACAGGTGTAAAGGGAAGATGAGAGTCAGCTGCTGTTGTAATATGCTCCATGCTCTTAGATGCTGAAGCTGTCAGCCCCGCTCCATGTGCTGGGAGGAGGGGACGCCCCCGCCCGGCGTCCCCAACTCACACACACACACACACACACACACACACAGACACACAGATTACACGCTTGTGTTGGATGGGAAATCTTGCCATTTGCAGTTTCAGATAAAAGCATGTTTGAGTGCATATGGAAAGTACCATTAGGAACAACTCCGAGTGCCGAGTAAAATGGGTCATTAGGCTTTTGTTTGTTGGAGAGTGTCTCCCATCTGACAGTGCCGAATGGTACCACTTTCCTCAGCTTATGTTCCCAGTTACATTAAACAGACAAACAGATTGACTATTTTGCATTTCTCATCCGACAACAGCTTGTCTTCATTTGCCGCACGCCGGTGGCCACGCTGACAGCGTGGTGGGTTACTGTAGCCAAGGTCCTGGTTTTGAATAACAGCAGATGCCAACATTTAACTTCAAAATCAATCAATTCTTTTTCCTGAGTATGGATAAAAGGTCTAGTGGAGAGCCCGAAGGGGGATTTCTGCTGTTTACAGCTGAAAACGTAGAAGCCACATTCATTACCAAAGTTTCTGCAAGAAATAACAAACACGGGTAGTTTATGGAGAGAAGCGATGGGAAGAAGCGCGCTCTCCTGGAAGGGGAGAGCGCAGAGCGGCCCGAGACCACGCAACTGGATGTTAGCATGCAGCCCTGGGACTTCTGGCACAAGGTCATTAATATGCAGTGACAGAAAAGAAAGTCATTTTCCCATTGACCACTTTTCTCCATAGCCTGTGGTCGGTGGGTGACTTGAAAGCTTTCTCCAAGAGAGAGATAGCCCAGGAGGCCATGGCTCACTAGAAACTAGAGAACCAACAGCCTGGAGTGCAGTCAGGCTGAGCCCAGCCCAGTATAGCCACATACCAGGTCTCTGGCCCCCGTCTCCGAGGCCCCTCCATGATGGAGTTCCCAGTAATTCTAAAGGGTGTCCCTCCATTATTTCATATATGTATCAAAGGCTGAATCCCAGCCCTAGCCTGGATCATCACTGCACAGCCAGGTGTGGGAAGGTACACCCAGTTGGAACCTAAGGGACACACGCAGGACAGGGGCCTTCTGGAAGACCCGGGCCATCTAAGATCGGCTCTCAGGCCGTGCTGTTCTGTGAGGTAGAGACTCCGTGGTGCAGAGCCAGTGGGTGACTTAGAACAAGTCATCACTCATTTCTCGGAGGTGTCCTTAGAGGCTGTGAGAACTTTAAAGTTGCTTGACAGTATAAAGCCAGTTTCCTCACCCATATTATTGGAATAAGAGTGTAGTTTTCACTTCACAGGATGGTCATGAGACTTAAATAAGACTGTGTGTAGAGCCATTTTGCCTGGATCACAGGAGAAGCTCAGTGGTGATTGTGTACATGCACACAAATTTATACAAATGCATTATATATGTTGCATATGTGCTCATACAGCATATATAATAAAATGCACAAAAATTAGATGAATGGACAAAACTAAAATACATGCATAAGTACGATGCATGTACATACACACACACCACCACAGAGGCACCGCATCCCCGTGGCCCTCCCAAGAGACAGGAATTGGATATCCCTCCTTCCATCCTAGGCCTCCTTTGTCATATAAAGAGGAATTCCCTTAACTGGGAAAACCTGCACTTCCTTAAATGTCATGACACTGCTGAGCTCCTGACTCACACCACCGAGGATTACCTGTAATCCTCAAAACCAGCCAGCAGTCGATGGTTCTGTCTGGGTGATCTCACTGTCTGGGGGTCTTGCTGTCCTGAGTGAGCTGATGAGGGTTCACATCTGAGCACTTCCTACATCTTGGTCCTCCCCAGGGTGTCCCCTGGGCAATTGGCAAAGCAGGGTGCTGTTGAGCCAGTCAGGTTTAGAACAGACCTCCGGAGCACCCAGTTTGCTGCTCACAGCAAAAGAGATGCTGCACTGGGCCTTGCATCCTGGGCCTCCCATCCTGGGCCTCCCATCCTCGGCTGCCCTGGGCCACCTCTTTGTCAAGGTGCACCCTTCTTTTCCCAGTGGACCAACTCTGACTGTCTGCTCCTGCCCCCACCTTACCTGTGTCTCTGTCTTCACTCTCCCCTCTGCCTTTTCCCTTTCTTCTCCACTTCTTGCGTTGACTACAATCAAACTCAAGTGCAAGCATTTTGAACCTCATCCAAACTTGACATAGACCCTGTAGCTTATTTTTTAAAGTAAATTCTGTTGGCATGAAGACAGCAGACTTCCGAATAGTCTCTTACCAACAGATCAAACACAAATTGTTGCTCACATGTGCCTGCTCCTTCCAAAAACAAATAATAAAAAAAAAGGAATCTCATAAAACTCTCATAAAATCTGTAGGATAATCTTAAGATTTGAGATAAGCCTCCTTAAGATTTAAATCACTAACTTACAAATAGTCAACAGTCAATAAATGTTAACTTTTTAAAAATTTTTATTGCACACATGTATGTGGCTTAGAAACAATTAGACATTATGCCTAGTACAAATGATGGCTAGCATATATTAATATTTATTAAAATTTGAATATTTATTAATAGCGAAACCTCCACAACCAGACACAGAGCACAGCCTTCATGCCATGAGCTATCCTGGGTGCTGAGCAGGAAGGTCCTAGTAGGCTCACCTACAAGGAGCCATGGGAGAGGGCAGTCGGGGTCAGGAAACCTGGGTTCCCAGGAGTTAGAATGCTTAGGATGAAAGAGACGGCACTGTATCAGAGTGGTTTAGCATGAAACAAAGGGGAAAAAACCTCTTAAAAATCATATTTAACAGCCTCACAGGAGAGAGAGGTAAGAAGGTAGGCAAGCAAGTTGGACCTCGGGATCTGAATGTGCTGGCCCGTGCAGAACTAGGCAGCAAGATCCATTGCACAAAAAGGACCAAGGTCAAGGTGTCTGTAGGTTGTAAGGTCCCTGTGCAGGACACTGGTCTCAAAGTGGGTCCTCCCTGGGCCTCAGCTTTAGGTCTGTTATGTTCGCATCCACTTTTGGCGATGGGGTGGGGGCAGATCCCCAGAGACAACTCTTTAAAAACCCACCAGTTAATTGAGCTTCCTCCTCTTCCTCATCCTCCACCTTCTTTGTCCCCCCTTCCTCCCAGCTCTTTGTGCCCCTGGCCTGGCATTTGGGACCTTTTGTTGGCTTAATAGAGACTGAAACCTGCTTAGGGCCTGGAGTTTGCTGTTTTAATTCAACAGTGGAAGTTTTTTGTTTTTTTTTTTTCTTTGTCTTTGTTTGTTTTTCTTCTCCTTTTTCTTCTTCTAAGCTGGTGGGACAATACCTTTGTAGGGCAGAAGCTGTGTGCTAGGCCGCTGGGATCCTGAACAAAACCCTCATTAATGGGAGGTGGGATTTCCTGGTCACAGCTTTTAGCCAAAGGGCAAAGGTCGCCCATTAACCAGCATCCAGTCTAAACAGGGCTGTGTAAAATGACAGAGAGGGGAGGGAGAAAAGGGAGAAAAAAGTCAAATATTTGCTCCTCATTCTCGAGCCCACAGCAGGACTGCAGAGCGAGGGCACTCCTTAGTGCCACATGCTGTCTGCGAGAGTCCTGGCAGGGGCCACTGCTCCACCGCTGCACCAGGAGCTAGCATTAGTGGATCAGGGGCTCCGAGCTCAGCATATCACACTGGGTCCCCCCACATGCCTTTGGGTCCCTGGCCCTGGGTGTCTCTCAGGCTGACACTGTACTAAGGACAGAAGCTAGAGCTTGTTAGGTACGGGTACAGTTTCCACTTACTCTTGTGTGAAACCTCTGAGGGGTCCCCTTGAAACTCTCCAAAGCCAGCAAGATCCAGCCAGTGGTGTGCAGGCTCCCTTCCTGTTCCCCCTGCGCAGCCTCCACCTGAGCTCAACCCCCATGACCTCCTCTCCCTGCCTCTATCATGTGCCTGTCTTCCTGTAATCACATGATCTTGACACTAGCTCTTTCCCTCCAAGAGAGAATCTTCCCCAGGTCTTTGTGTGATGGCTCCTGCATCCCCACATTCCATCCACCGCTTCCTAACCCAGGTAGAAGAGAGTGTGGGTCACGGGGGCGTTGCCCTCCTCCCCCAAATGGAGCTGACTTTCAAAGGAAATATTTGCTTCTTATATTCCTCAGATGAGGCAAAAGGGCTTGTAGAGTCTGTATCCTGGCATTGGATAAATAAAAGCCCCATGGAAGAAAGGGCTGGACCACTCAGGCCTCCCAGACAGGGCCGTTTCTGTCACAGGGAAAAGAGCAAAATGCTTGCTTTCCACACACAGGCCGATCCCCAGAACCCAGGAGGGTGTGAGCTGGGCGTGTGAGATGGCTGCTCCCTGCCCCAAACTTACCAGCCTGGCAAAGCTGCTTTTTCCTTGGCAACAGAAGCTTTCACTGGGCAAAGAGGGGCTGGAATAGTATGCCTTTATGCAAACCCAGGGGTTCTCAGCCTCAGGTGGGGTGTCACTTTGCAGGGGCACCTAGCCCTGGTTTAATCTTCCGTTGTTATTATCTTGAAATTCTTAGAAATTTTGAACAAGGAGTCCTGCTTTTACACTCTGAGCTGAACGGTACAAATTAGAGCCAGTCATGACCTCAGCTACACATTAGAATTTCACCTGTGAGGGTTTTTAGAAAATAATAACTCCTGGACCCTGTCCAAGAGGCTGGGTTTAACCGGGTGGGGCTCCCAGGTGACTGGTGTGCAGCCCTGGGTAGACGCCCTGCTCTGAGCAACAACCCTGTGCACGGAAGGGGACTGGAGGGTGAAGAATGCATCTTGCTGCCTCCCAACATCCCCCTAGAAAGAGAAGCCAGAGGCCCCAAAGTCCATATTTCTGCAAAATGCATTTTTTTTTGTTTTTGTGTGTTTTTGTTTTGTTTTGGTTTTGGTTTTGTTGTTGGTTTTGGTTTTCTTTGGTGCTGAAGATGGAACCCAGGGAAATCTACCTGGGTTCTGGGACTGAGTCACAGTCGCAGCCCTACAGAACTCCATTCTTACCTATGCAATAGCACTGAAACCACTCTATTATAACAATAACCTAAAGGACGGCAATGGTATCCTTCACTGGCTGCTCACTATTGGCCCCACTGAGTCACACAAGCTTCACCCGTTTACAGAGGGGAAGCGGAAATTCCAAGCAGTGTAATAGTTTGTCCAAAGAACCACACAGCCTCCAAGCGTGGCCAACATGGGGTTCCACTCCCTGCTTTCTTACAAAGCTGTGATACCATCAGGCATGCACAATTCCTTCTTTAACCTCTGTTTCCCCACAAAGAGGCCCAGCACACAGTAGGTGTTCAACAAATGCTGACTCAATTCTTCCATGAAAGCTTCTGCCATGGTGATTTGGCTGTCTATTGGATGGAAAAACTATGCTGCTTCCAGTGCTGTCAAGAGTAATTGCCAGCTGGGCACAGTGGCACATGCCTATAATCCCAGTGGCTCTGGAGGTTGAGGCAGGAGGATTGCAAGTTCAAAACTACTCTCAGTAACAGTGAGGTGCTAAGCAACTCAATGAGATTCTGTCTTTAAATAAAATATTAAAAAAAGGGCCGGTGATGTGGCCCAGTGGTTGAGTACCCCTGAGTTCAATCCCTGGTATTCTCCCCACAAAAAACTGCCAAACAAATAAAAAAAAATTTAAAAAAGAAGAATTGCCAAGCAAAACCCTTCCCGTGTGCTTTTACCTATTGTCTTTCTGGATCTGAGGTATTACCTATAATATTCTGATGACCTTGAGCTAAACTATGGAGTAGAACTTTATGATATTAACATAATCCAGACCACATTCTCAAAAATAGTATCCTGGAAAACTGGCTGGTTGGGAGCAAAAAATAACCGTGAAAAACAGATCCCTTTGCCAGACACAGGGGACGACACCACACAGCAGCAGACACTGCAGAGCGCAGGTCCCCAGCTACTGATCAGCAACTCTCCCCTGCAAAGGACTTTTGCTTTTTCCAAAAGGCAAAGCTACATGCCTGCACAGAGGAGGATCTTCTTTCCAGGACATGGAGAGCAGAGATGCCAACTCAGAAAAACACAGGAGGGAAAACTGAGCCCTCTCAGTCGCCTGGAACTATAGGGGGAAATAATAGGCGGCCTGGTGATGAATGCGTGCTTCCCATTAGTGCAGGTGTCTGCTGGACAGGGCTGTCCCCAGGTCCTGAGGATTCTGCTTCCCTTGACCCTGGGGCAGGGAGGAGCCAGAGCAAGGCCATAATTGAGTCCAAAGGCTTCAACAGCTGGGAAGTAAAAACATAAAATAAAAATCATGAGTCTTTGAGACACTAAGTAAATACAGTGTAATTGAAAAACCGCTGAAATCCTTGCTTATGATCCATTTTTAAAATAGACGAATCCGTCCTACCTGTATAGCATTTCCAGGCTTTCATGATTTCCCTGGATTCTTATCTGCATGATCAGATTCCTAAAGTTAATTGTATTCATCAGGTGCTTACTTTGTATACAAGACTTTATCCAACCCTGCAGTGATGCTATGAGGAAGAATTACTAGTATCCCATTTGACAGATGAGGCTAAGGAAGATCAAGTTAGGCGATGCTGGAATCAGCTCTAGACACTCCACAGCCATCTGCCCCCTTGGAGAGTGGGGTGGGGATGTTGGGGTAAACAACCCCACTGTCTTAAGGAAGGTCTGGTACACAGAGCCAGCCAGGAGAGGTGTGGATGTCAGGAAGGTCAAAGGGCATGACATCAGAACACAGACATGGCTAGTGGATTGTTCCCGAGAGCCTGGGCAAGAAGTGTGGCTTTAGTTTCTCATCTGTGAAATGGGGATGTCAACAGTCCCCATGTCGGGAGTTGTGGGGAGCATTAAAAGAGGGTAAATGGTTTGTGTGAGAATTTAAGACAGTGCGTGCCCTGGTAGAAGTCCCAGTGAGCTCAGTGGCACAGCACTTGCCCAGCAGGCATGAGGCCCTGGGTTCTAGCCTCAGAACCACAATCACTCAAGAAAAGGTAAATATAAAAGTATATTTAAAAAAAAGAAGTCCCCAGTAAAGAGTCTGTCCCACCCAGTGCCATCCTGGGTTCTGCTGCCTTTCCTGCACAGCAGGTGTGGTAGGCCCCACTGGCACTGGGCTTGGATCTCTTGTGTGTAAATGTAGCCTTTTAGAGAAAAGCTACTAAGGCGCCTCTTGGAAACACAGCATGGAGTGTGGAAGGAAACTCCTAGGACATGATGGTTTTAAATCTCCAGCCCAGCGATTGTGTTTTTCTTATTTATAAAGATATCCCTTTATACCCCCACAAAATGCATTAGGAGAGAATCCCTTCCGCTGCATGGGGTTATCATGTTACCAGAAGCAGCTTCAGACTCCCGACTTGCTGCAGGGGGAAGTTGCCTCTTGTCAAGTGGAGAACCACCAGCATCTTGGCCCAAAGGTGGCAATTGGTGGAAAAGAGGAAAAAAGTCCCCATTCCCCACCTCCATCTTTCCATATGTAGAACTCCAGCTGAGGAGCTCAGCTGGTCTCAAAGGGATTGATGGTGCATCCTCATAGTTTGAATATGACTTAGTCCCTAACAGGTTAAGGGGTGCGTGCTGCTGGATAGAGTTGACCCTGCCGACTAGTGCAGACTTTGGATCTAGATAAACTGCAATCCAACTCCTCCTCCGTCTGTATCTAGTATGATAGGGGCGAATCCCTTGAGCTTTCTGGGTCTAAGTTCCTCTGTAAATGTTATGAATATTTACTTGAAAGCATTAAGGCAAGGACCACACGAGGCTCCACTCCTTGAAAATATCACACCTACCTAAATATTTCCAGGGACTACATCGTGGTCACAATGGGTCTCCAAACCTCTTCAAATGTGCTCAGCAGCCTGGAGCAGGGGGCGCCCGAGCCAACCTCTTTGCAGTTGGAGGAAGTGACTGCCCAAGGAAGCTTACGCTTGCTCTTAAGCAAATGTGGCAATGACCTTCTCTTACAGTGGGGGATGACAAATGAGCTCCACTGATCAGAAACATAGGAATGGTTCGCCTCTCGACAGGCAGTGATCGTCACAGTTCCCCAACGAGATTGTTTTCTCAGGGAGTAAGGACGGGGATACTAAGAGTCTAGGCAGGGATGTCAAGAACAGTGCTCACAAGTGATTGTGTGACTCGGGGGCTCTTGGCGTTCAAAGGATGACCCTGACATTATCTCCAAAGGAGCTGAGGAGTCCATTCATCCCTGGATTCAAGTCCCTTCAGACTTTCCTAAGAATGCCCAGAGCCCAGCAGCAAGCAGGCTTTGTAGATCCCCAGGTAGATTGTGATGGCATCTCAATTACCCTGGGGGCCTCTACCTCTTGCACAATCACCATATCTCACCTTATTACAGGAAATCTGTGGAAAGAATCTCTGCACTAGGCCCCATCCAGGCAATGACCTGCCAGCCATGGAGGACACGGGACTGAAATAGTCTGATCACATCTCACGCACTTGTATTCTCCCTCTCGCTCTTGCTCTCATTCTCACTCACTCCATGGAGAAGACAGTGAGCTGCCATAACCCAGCACTGGAAGAGTTGGTTCTCCTGCCTTCCATCCAACAAGCACCCTTGGACTTTCCCTCCCCAGAGACGCTTTGTGCTACGCACAGTTTCTACTTGGTGAACCTCAACAGAGACCAGTACATGGGTTGGGAGGAAAGCAGGCACACCTGAGGCCCATTAGGCAGTTTCTGCTGCATGCAGCAGACCAGGGTGCAAAGAACAGCAGCCGTGGGTGAGGCCTCCCTGAGCCCTCTTCCAGCTCTAGGATGTGGGCAAGTCCTATGTCACTCATTTGACAAATGACGACCATCACGTGTGCTTCCAAGTTTCCCATATGGAAAAAATAGGATATTGAATATTATATGCAAAAATATAGTAAATGTACAGAAAGTATTTATCATAAAATCAACATTTTTAAGAAATTATAATCTGATTTTTTTCCCCTTCTCTGATACAGAAAATAATGCAATTTGCTTTAAGGATATTTAGAGGCCTGGCTTTGACTGAGTGAGTGAGACCTCTGAATGCATCTTCTCTCTCCAGAATTTGTGTTTTGGGAGCTACTAGGGATTGGGATCCCACTGGAGTGTGGTAGCTCCAGGCCTGGGACACGTCAGGAGGCAGTATCTGCTATACATACCCTGAGCCCTTTCTTTCCACCTACATGAGTCTCCTAGGGCTGCTGAACCGAGTACCTCAATTGTGTGATTTTGGATGACAGAAACGATTCACCTGCGGTTTTGGAGGCTGAAGTTGAGTCTCAAAATGTTGGGTACCCTGAAAGCTCTAGGGAAGCTCTCTGGGGACCCTGCCCTGCCTCTTCCAGCTTTGGGTGGTTACCTCAGTCCCTTGGCTCTGCCCCCATCTTCACATGCCATCCCCTCTCCTCTCAGAATTGCAATATGGTCCCCCTCACCTAGCAAAAGTTCATCTTAACCCATTACCACTGCTAAGACCCTGTTTCCAAATGGGTCACACTCCCAGGTGCCATGGGCTGGGATTTCAGCATGCCTTCTTGGACACAGTTCAACCCATAACATGACCTATAGCTTCTGCCTGCAAAACCTTATCCTAGCACCTTGTTTTTCAGGGAGGAGCATGTCCTGAGGGTGGCTCGGATCTTTGAGATGTCATTGTTCCCCTTTCCTGCCTCCATTTCCTCACCTGTTTGAAAGGGGCACGGTGCCACCTGCTGAACAGAGCTGGCCCTACTGTTCCTTCTTTCCCAGCTCCCCCAGCATCACGACAGTGCCTGCTCATCCCACCTGCAATTCTTTGTGCAAGGTAGGCCTTCCCAAGAGAGAGGCAGGCCCTGAGAGCTGGCACTGCTACTTCTTCTCGTTGTATTACCAGCATCTAGGCCTGCGCCCAGCATCTAGTAGTCCTTAATAAACGCTTCTGAATAGGTTACTCCTGCCTCTAAGGCTTTTAGCCTGTGCTTAGCACCAGAGGCACATCATAACTCAGGCTAGTGAGGCTCAGAGAAACAGGACGCACCACCAGGTAGGCCCAGAGGAGGAGACTTCCTATCAGAAACTAGTTACAAAGGTCCCAGGAGATCTGCAAAGGAAAAAGGGTAAAGGTGAGGTGCTCCATGGGAGCTGACCATAAAGGACAGGCTGTGCCTGGAAAGCTGCACCCACTAAGCAGACGGTTCACATGACAGGGAGAGAGAGAATGCCCCACCCCCACTCAGCTTCTTCCTCTCACCTCAAAATCTCTCACTTGCACCTCCCATTGTCCAAACCAATCAGAAAGTTGGGTAGCCAGGGACCGTGGGGTGTGTTATTTACATTGGTTAGTCCCCTGCCACACAGAGCAAAGGAAGGCAGGCAGGGAAGAGATCCTGGGGCCAAGGAGCTGGGCCCCAATGCAGTATGTGTATGACATAGGCTCAGGCCGCCTGTGATGGGTCCTCAGGAAGAATCAAGCCATCCTGGATGGACTGGGGGGCACACAGTGTACCCACCAGCCGTCCTCACTTGCCATTGTGTGTGAACATCTGAGAGGAGACACGGGCAATTCAGACTCCCAGGCTCCACCCTCCCACAGAAAGTCTGGCAGAGGCCGCTCTCCAGGTTGGGGTTGGAATCCGTATTTTTAATAGAGGCCGTCCACTCATGGAGGACCAGCCCCAGCAATTCTACTGCAGGTGATTTAAGTTCAATACTTTGAGAAACAGTGAGTTAGCTTCAGGAATTGACGGTGTTGTCAATTCTGAAGGAAGGAGTGTGCTGCTTTTGAAAGTTGTCACATAAGTGCCTCCAAGTCTACAGGATGATCTGCTGCATTTAGACAACTGTCTAGCCCAAATCCTGTGCCAAGAATCCCTTTGTTTTAACTCTAAAGTAAAGGAATGGCACTCTGGGCATAGCAGCTAAGCACCCAGGCCCCGGAGTCAGATGGATCTGGATTAAAACTCAGCTCTTCACATCTGAATTCACTCTAAAAAACCTATTCTGACTCAGAGACCTATGGTAACTTTTTTTTTTAACCTGAAGGATATTCAGAAAGAAAAGATTTCTCGTTTAAGGGCACTGATTCGATGACCCATGTAACCAGTCCTGGGGAACAATAATTGTACAACTGAGCCCTGATGGCTTAAAGGAAATTAATATGTGAAGGTTGCCATATCTCTCATCAGATAAGAGCGGGTCTTGTCTACAGGCTCCGCCCTCTAAGCCGCCAAGGGAGATAACTGCTTTATCTGATTGGAAGTAGCTTCCCTCCCTGTGGGGTCCCAGATTTGGCGTTTTATGAGGACTCAGAAACAGGTGTCCTGGTTCTTATTCATCCATGAGGGGGCACCCTTCCTAAGGAAGCAACTTTGGAAGACTGAGCATGTGGAGTCCAGCCCTAGTTTTGCTTTGTGTGGGTGACAAAGAATGATTTAACTTCTATAAGCCTCAGTTTCCACATTCCTGGAATGGGTGCCAAGTGCCCCATTCCGGCTACTTTGCAGAGCTATTTTGAAAATCACATGTCCACAGTGGAGGGTCTTTTCTGATGGTCACAGCCATCATGCATGCACCTGCCCCTTTGTCCTAGGCACAAGGTTATGGAATGATCTAGAAATATGGCCCAGTTATATCAGCTACTCTCAGCATCTCCTTCCCACTCACCAAACCTGCTTCTTCTGGATACTCTCTCACAGAAGATGGTCAAAAGTCCCCCAGGTGAGACACCGGGATGACATCGTGCAGAATTTTACCTTTCTCCCACAGTATAGATGGGAGAAATGTCCCATCCAAGCATCCTCCAGTCTTACCATGTAGAACTGTCCCATCTTCTAGCTCTCCATCCCACAGTCACTGTTAAGCGACTGCCTCTTCCTACCACCTCTTCTCTGGGCTCCTTATGCCAACCTCTGATGCCAGAGTCAGGAGTTTGAAACACCAGTCACATCATACCACTCTCAGCTCAAAATTCCTCCAGTGTTCCCAGCAATCTAGAGGCATGAGGAGGGAAACTCCCTCAGCATGGCATACGAGTCCTCCCATGACCTGCTCCTGCCTCACACTTCAGTGACACCAAACCACTTCAAGAGCTGAGTACATATCTCACTACTCTCTCTCTCTTCATTTTGTTTAAAATTTTTTTTGTTTGCTCTTTTCCTTCTGGAAGTTTCTTCCAACCCTAGCTTTCACCTAATTCCTTCGCCTGTAAGTTCCCATTTCTCAAGCTGATTATCTATGTCTGCATAACAAACCCCCTCTCAAAACATAAGGGTTCAGAGCAACTCATTATTACTGTATCTCAAAATCCCCTGGGTGGGCAGTTTGTGCAGGGCATGGCAGGGCCAGCTCAGCCTTGCTCAGCAGTGTTTGGGGCCCACTGCAACGAAAACTCCAAGACTGAAGAGCTGGGGAGGCTGAGGCAGCTCATTCTTGCTCCACATGACTGCTCCATGTGGCCAGTTTGGGCTTCCTCACAGCATGGCAGCCATGGGGTCTGTGTGTGATAGACTGTGTGTGTGGTAGATCTTCAAGAGAAAGGAAACAAAACTGCCCTGACATGGCAGGACTGGCACTTCCATCTATACTGTTGGCCAGAAGCAGGTCAGCTCGAGCTGAAGGGGAGGCACCCCAGACGCCCAGACCCCAGATCCTGCCCCAAGGGCAGAGGTGCTACGAAGTTCATCCGTCTTTAACCCATCCCCTCCATTACCTCTTCTAGGAAGCTTCCCTTTCCGCCCTGTGGACTCAGGTGCCCTTCCTCTGCTTTCTGCTAAGAACTGTATCATTGCAGTGTCCAGTCTCCCCTTGAGAACTGGCAGGAAGTGCTTCGAATACAGGGGCCCAAGCTCACTGGCACATCTGTTGGCACATAACAGGTTTTGATAAATCAAACCTGGGTTAGGAGGGTTAGTTGGTATGATTAAGATCAAGATTTGTCTTATCTTTTTTGTTTGGCCACTTCCTAGTAGAAAGAGGCTACCTCTCAGGAGATTTTCACAAGACAATGGATGAATGAGTGAATGAATGGATGGATGGACAGATGGATGGATGAATGGATGGATGGATGGATGGATGAGTCAATGAGTGGCTCGATGAACAAGTGAATGCTTGTGCTCACAGCCCTATTCCTGGTATTATGGGATCCAGGCAAGCCAACGATAACATCAGATTCCAGCCTATGTAGATAGATGCTTCAGATTTAATTACATGTGGGTCGTGGCAGGACTTGGGGTGTGGGGGTTTGGGAGCAAACAGTTGGCCTCCTGCCATAGCCCTCACAATAGAGCAAGGTCTCCACCGCCAGCTGCTGGTCCTCAAGCTTCCAGCATGGACTCACATCAGCTGCATCCCCCACAGCCCTCCTGCCTCCCTGGGAAGGGCTGGTGTGCAGAGTGAGACCCTCTCAAGGCCTGGCCCGGGAGTGCTTCCTCTCTGCCCGCTGCAGAGCGGCAGCTGGGCTGGGAGGGTGGCAGGTGTCTAACAGCCTCTGCAATCCTGCATAACAGGAAGTGAAAGAGAACACCATATCCAATTGAAACTGCAGTGGAATATGGGCCGCAATGCTTAATTAACCACCCTCAGTCATTTCACAGATTTCTGTTGTTGCCGAAGGAAGAAAAAAAAATAAACGGAAGGCAGAGGGCGTGGAGGATAACAAAGCCAGTTCTGGAATGTTCGTTTGCGTCCGTGCCCCCTGCTCGCTCATTCAGCAGCCTGCTGACATAACACAGAGAGAATGCTTACTTCTGGCTCCAGTTTTTAATGGGTTTCCAATGGTGTTTTTTGGGTTTTTGGTTTTTTTCTCTTTCCCAAAGAGTTCAATCCATGCCACAGTCCCAAGAACCTGTCAATGTCTAGGTGCAAGAGAGTACTGAGCAATGGGTGCAGTTGTATCTATATGAAGGTGTTTGTGCCAAAGCACAGAAGCTTGTGCCACGGGGTGAGGGTGGGTATGTGGCTATAGCCATGTAAGACAGAGCGTGCATGTGGGCACTTACCTGGGCGGGGCTGTTTCATGTGTTAAAGATGTGTGGGAGTGTGTCTGTGGCTGGCTCTGAGAAAGTTACAGCTTATATGGGGCACCAGTATGTCTGCCTGGTAGATACTTCAGCGTACATAGATGTTTTTGAGCAGGTGCAAGGAATATTAGTTTTTTTGTGCACGTGTGCATTTAAGGATATTGGTTTGGCCAATCTATTTGTGAGTCAAGATGAAGAACAGTGTGTTGCCAAATGAATCAAGGTCTACTAAGTGGTGGACAGTGTATTACTATGAAAATATCTGCTTCTTGATAGTGGGTTATCTTCAAAATTGGGTGGCCTCGGCTGCCTTCTCTGGCAGGGGATAGTGAAGAGGACTTCTCTAGGAAGATTTGGTACCTTCTTGAGGCTTCCCTTGGCATAAACACTTTGCTTCCCAAACCACGCACTTGCTCACCTGCAAGCATTTCCTGGAATGCTGTTAAATCCCAGGGGACATGAACATACTTTAAAAACAAGCTACTAATTATTGAGAGCACTACATTTGGCTGGTATCACCCCAGGTGCTTTGCAATGCTGTTATGGTTTGGATCTGGACTGTTCCCCGGAGTCTCTTGTGTCAAAGTGCAGTGCAGCAATGTTCAGGGGTGGGACCTTGGGGAAAGTGATTGAATCATGAGGGCTTTGACTTCATCAGGGGATTAATCCACTGATGGCTGAATGAACTACTAGCAGGTAGTAGAGACATGGGTGGTTCAACCTAAATGAAGGAGTGGAGCATGGCCTTGGAGACTGCATCTCGACTGTCCTGGCCCCTTCCTCATTTCCTCTGCTTCCCAGCTGCCATGAGCTGAGCAGCTTTTCTCCACCTTATCCTTCCACCTCGCCTCAGGGCCACAGCAATGGAGTCAGTCAACCATGGACAGAAACCTCTGATGCCATGAGCAAAATAAACCTTTCCTCCTCTAAATTGTTTTTTCCCAGGCATCAGTCACAGAGACGAGAAGCTGACTAACACAAAGACTGGTCCTCCCAATGGCCTTGTTGGGTAGGAACTGTTATTGTCACCTCTTACAGTTGACAAACTGAAGTGGATGGTAGGTGGTGGAGCCAACATTTGAATGTACACTCTTGAGCTTTAGGACCCCGAACTCTTCCAAATCATCACCCTCAAATATAATAAGCAGTGGACGTAATTGGTTGTGTTATGGCTGGGGATAGAGGCTGCTGGTTCTGTGAGCATCAGAATAGCTCTGGAAGCCATGCTGCTGCAGATGTAAGTGTGCATGGAGGACACTGGGAAAGTCTCTCTGCTCCTCCAGCACCTTCCTGAGGCCGTGTGTGCCCCTGTTTGGTGGTGAGCCACAGGGTGCCCTCTGGCCTTCCTGGGTCTTCAGCAAACTTCAGCTCCCACACTGCCAGGATTTGGGGACGGCTTCTCAGTAATGGACCCCCAGCATTTAGAGGCCATCAAAATCATCCCAATGAGTCCTTGAGAAAGCAACACCTTGACAACCATCCAGTAGGTCCAGGGAGGAGCCCCAAATCTCACGTTTTACAAGCCTCTCCACACTGCCCACACCCAGGGACTGTGACGGGAGTACCCAAGGAAGAAGCTTTCAGAAAGACTGCTCTCCAAATTTCCCAGATGCATAGTTTAGGAATCTTCCTCGCTGTACCTGAAGGATCTCTTAAGAAGGAGGCATGAGCCCGCGTCCGTGGCCACTCAGGGCTAAGCAGTACCCGGTCTGGACCTTAACAAAGTGGGGCCCGTGTATCCCCCTCAAACTGCAATGACTGACAGGATTTCTTTAAGTGCTTTTGGGAGAGGACAAGTGCCCGTGTGAAGCCAGGCACCTCTCAAGGAATTTAAATGGGTCAGGAACTCTTAAAGAATTTAAATGAGCATGCAATAGGTATAGAGGGCTTTCTGGGCCAATATGCAAGCCAAATAGTAAATAAATATTTTCAGCACTGAGTTTGGTTGGCAAATTTGCATATACATGCAATGCCCTGAGTTTCTATTTTTACCATGTAAATCTGCAATCTGTATAGGGAGCTGTGTGTCCCCACAGATAGCCAGGCTTGGGCTGGTGGCTGGGAAGAGCTGATCTTCAGTCTAGCTGGACCTGGAGTTCAGTGCTTTAATGAGTCCAAGTGAGCGCTAAGAGACAGGCAGGAGAGAGGTGTACACATGTGAGCTTGGCTGTCGGGTTAAGCCTTGTAGTGCCAAGATCTCGCCTGAAGCAAAGTACTCATGCCTGAAAAATGGATGTTCAAGTGGAAACTTTGACATTTTGTCGTGACACTAGCCTTGCAGAGTTTGATATAGCTACCCAGCCCTTCTTAAAAAGCCACTCCCATTATAATTAGCTTGTGATGACAATTAAGGGATCGTGACTCTTATGATCCTTGTCAAATGGGGGTAGAGTCCTGACAAATATCTGCACAATTAGAAATACCTCTATTGTTTTCCTCCGTGCCCTTTTATTCCAGAAGTTAGTATTGAGCTAGATTTAGGGTTTGGGTGAATTTCTTGATGGCCTCACTTATCCATCCTATGTATTATTGCCACTTGGGTGTTATGCAATTGCCCAGTGGGATCCTCTGAAAGGTGACTTTGCCAAACAGAACTTGGTGTTTTCCCCTGGACCCTTCAGCAGTAATCCCCTTCCTTTCCCTTTCTGGTTGCAAGAAGGCACGTGGAGAAAAAATGAGAACAAAACCTGGTTGGTGCCAAGGTCTTGTGTAAGGAAGAGAGCCTTGAGCTGGTGGTCAAGGGGGTGGTGGTGTTGTGGGGTTGTTTATTTACCTTTGCTCGTGGGCTCAGAGATGGCGGAGGGCCAACAGTAGTAGTCTGCTGAATTATTACCTCATTCTGGCAATTTCTAGCCAGGGGGTTGCCACGAATATCACCAGAGGAGTTTCATTAAAGTATCTCATAGTGGAGGGACATGGCAAGTGTAAATTGCCACTAAAAGGACCCTTCCTCTATCTCCACTTTGTGGGTGTGTGTGTGCTTTTTGTGGGAAGAGTGAATTGTGGTTTCACGTAAATGGGAGAGAGTGAGGTGGAAGAGCTCCCTGGCCCGCAGAAGGGATACCTGCGCTTCTGTGTGAGGCAGGGGTGAGCAGCTGGGTACAAATTGGGGTATTTTTGCCCAAGATATTCAAAGCTAACAGGAGTCCTGTCCCTTATCAGAGAGCCTAGAGGCTCCAGTGGCCTGTGCTTATTCTTAGGCACTGTCATTTCAGAGCTGGTGCTCTCCTCAGAGCCAACCCCCAGTCAGTAAGGATTGCTGAGCAATTGGTTGTGAGGCACGACCATATTTGGACAATTGTCAGAAACTAACTAAGATCTTTGTGACAGCTTCAAAGACTTTGAAAAATGTCTCTCACGACCCCCAAAGGGATTTTTTTTAAATACTTTTTTCAGTTGTAGATGGACACAGTATCTTTATTTATTTTTATGTGGTGCTGAGGATCGAACCCAGTACCTCACACATGCGAGGCAAGCGCTCTACCACTGAGCCACAACCCCAGCCCCCAAAGGGATATTTTAAAACACTTTTTTTAAAAAGTATGTGCTTCCTTTCTCTTAGTAATCGGAAAAAAAACATATGAATGGATTAAGGGAGATACACATAGAACTTTGGGATCATAAATAAAGGTTTGGAGGTCTTTTAAAATATAAAGATTTATGCCTACTAATCCAGAGTAAGAATTTTTACAAATTTCAAAGAGCTCTTCAAGAGAATGTGCTACAAGCTCTTGCCCCAAGTGTGGCATCTTGAACTACACTTATGTGAACTGTGAGGAAGTTTCTTCGGTTTCTTTTTCTAGAAAGGCTGCTTCCTTTGCTCATCACTGAGTTGTAAAGAAGCATTAGTTGTTATCTCACAGAAACCCCATCTATTGGTCTGTCTGTCCGTCCTTTCACCCCATAAGTATCTGAGAACACCGACAATTCAGCCTATTACTGTGCTGCTTACCAGAGACACAGAGATGAATCAGGAACATTTCCCATGGCCAACCCTCTAAGAGCTCAGGATTGGGCACGACAGACGCTAGCCAGGAACAGGTTGAGCTTTTTGTGAGTCACCCCAAATTTTGTGCCTTTATAACTCGTTATTTTTTTGCTACTGCACAGATGTGAAAGATCCCTCAACAAAGCTAACCAGCAAGGAGAAATCTCTGGATTCAAGAGTGTGCTTAGCAGGCAGCCTAGGATCCACCCTGAAACCAACAGTGTGGGTCTGCACCCAAAATCCTTCCCACCAGGGTATAAAACACTGCTCCATGGGTATAACAGACACCCAGAGAAAACCTCTGCCAGTGCCAAAAAGAAAGTAAAAACACCCACTGCTACTTCGATGCAAGAGATTATATGACAAACTGATACTGAGCAAGCAGAGAATTTACACACTCACTCCTTTCTAATATCAAAGGTCTTCTTTGACTAAAGAGACTAATTTTACCCTGTTACCACACCTTTTGGGGAAGTTGTGATTTTTGGAGACAATTATAAATATTTGATGCTCAGGACTTCAGTTGTAAGACCCCTTTCAGCTCAGATGTCTCCCATTCTTTGGTGGTAACATTAATACTTCAATTTTCTGTGAGGGGAGGGAGGGACACTGGTACTCAAGTCTCTGGTGCCAGGTCTGTGATCACCACAGTTCTGTTATTTCTGCTATTTTTTAAAGATAAGATAAATTAAACCACTAAGCTGCTATTTTGCCTCTCCAAATGGCTTTTCTGAACTCAGGAGCAGGATTAGTCACCCTTATGGTTGGAGTATCTTTATCCCAATACTCTGGGAGGGAACTGTCTGCCATTTTCTTTTTCCCTATTTACTGTGTGGCCCCAGAAACCAGGTCTCCTGTTGGCTTATTCCATATCAAGCTGTCCGGAGCAAGGTTGCAGATTAACATGCTCTGTGTGATCTTTGCTGCTCACAGACAGAGAAGTGAAGTGCTCTAATTAATACATGGGGGAGGGGGTGTATTCAGTGTAAAGGGTTGTAATGGAGTTTCCTTCAAAAAAAAAATCATCAAAGAGTGAGGTTCCTCAGTGTGCTTAAGATGGGATTTGATATACAAACAACCGATGCAGGAAACTCTTTTCAAGAATATAAGCAACAACATAAAGCCAGGGTCACCTTAAAGAGTGAGTATAACGTTCCCTTCATCTCTCTCCTTTCTTTGTTCCACCTCTGACTTTTCTTATTAAATCCTGGATGGTATTTCCTAACTCTCCTCAGGGGCCTCCTCTCATCTTCCATGATATCTCGTCACAGGCTTAACTTAGAGATTAGCGGCTCCAGTTACCCAGTGCCCGTGGCTTGTCTCCCTGGCTCCCCACTCTGCTTTCCTTTAAGTATTTACACAATTTAGCAAGTGTATGTGCACACATCCTGCCCAGCCCCGTCTTCCTGGTCTCCCTGTGGTCACCTCCGTCTTCTTCTCTTCTTCCTCTCTCTCTTCCTCTCTTCTCACTCTTTGTTCTCAGCTTCTTCCCTCGCTGCTGATCAGGGAGACACACGGCAGTGGATTATGGAAGAGGGGAATCAAATGTTGCAGAGAAAATTGATACCCAACAACCCAGCATCGTGTCCTTGAAATCACCCCCAGGCTGCCTCGGGAGAGGTTCCTGGAATAACACTGAGATGGTAATTCTTGAGGATGTGGGGCAGAGAAGCAGGTGGATTAGGAGACATGGGTGGAGCTGATTGAAGTGTGGCCTCAGCTTTACCCCACTGGGGCTCTGGAGTGTGAATAGCACCCAGGTTTGTCCTGCCCTGAGGTGAGAGGTTTCCATCGTGTCCCCCTACACCAATAGGGTAGTGACTGAAGATTGTCCATAGGAGACTCCATAAGCCTCCAGATAGGGAGGCTTCTGTGGCCAAGGACCCTTCTCAGGAGAAGAGGTGGCCGAGAGCTGTGAGTGGCTGCAGGTTGTGTTCACCAGCAGGTGAATAGGACCTGGAGGTTTAGTACCCACAGCTCAGCTGCAAACACCCTTTCCAACCTCCTCCAGATTCATGGGGCCTCTAACCTGCCCTGCCACACACACCAACCCCCTCAGCGCCAGCTTAATTCAGAGAATTAAGAACTCCTCTTTCTTCTTGATTTCAATTTTGTGTTTGTTTTCATGAATTACTCCTATCTTATGCACCTACCCATCCCAACTGCATTGGAAATCATAAAGGTATTTGTGGGCTGCCTCAGGAACCTTAATGCTGTTTCTATCAACCACATTCAGAGCTCATTTGTAAGCTAGGGACTTCCTGTTCATTATTTCTGTTTCTGTGTGATGGGAGCACTTATTTGAAAATTCATATTACTGAGATCTGTTATGACCCATAAATCTGCTTTACTTGATCTCGCTCATCCTTCCCCCAGCTGTCTCTGCTCTCTGGCCCATCTCCAGCATCACCCCTGTACTGAGTACTGCATCTTGGGGGTATTTCTCTATCCCTTCTCTGACCCTACCCTTCCCATGGGGTAGGGAGCCCATGGGGCCACCCTTCTAAATGATTGGCAGCTGGAAACATGAATTCCCCTTGTTCAGATCAGTTCTCCAAAGAACAGGCCATGAGCAGTGTGCACAACCCAGGGCTGGTGGGGGGCCATGAGCTATTCTTTTTAAGGAAAAATGTCATGGACACAGCTGGACGTGCAGGCTGGAGTGTAGACATGTGTCCTGGGTTAAAGACTGTCCCCCTAAACTCGAATCTACCCAGAAACACATAATAAGACCTTATTTGGAAAGAATCTTTGCAGATGAAATTAGTTCAGCTAAAATGAGGTCATGCTGGATTTGGGTGGGCCGTCAATCCACTGTCTGGTGTCCTTTGAAGAAGAGAGACATAGGGATATGGATGCAAGGGGAGAGGCCAGCCATTGAGATCGGAGGCAGAAGTTAGAGAGCTGAGCCACAGCCAAGGTACGCCAGGGACAGCACACAGCCCCCAGAAGCTGCAGGGAAGGAAGTGCACTCAGAGGCTTTGGAAGGAGTTTGGCCTGCAAGCACCTTGGTTTCAACTTATAGTTTCCAGGATTGAGAGACACAGATTCCTTATAGTTTTAAGTCACCTGGCTTGTGGTATTTTGGTCAGCAGCCTTGAGAAACCAGCATAACTTGTGCACATGACCCCTCAAGGTGGAAGAAGGACTCCAGCTGTCCTCTTGGCCCAGCTGGAATGAGTCTGCCCTGGACCTTTCTTGCCCGGCATTCACACAAAACAAGGTGGGTCAGGAAAGCCCTATTTGTGGAGCATCTTTGGCTGCAAATTCTGTTCAGCAACACGTGTGGCGAGCTCAACCTTTTCTGGATTTTCCTGAATGTAGTTTTTTTCCTTCTCGAAGAGAGCTGACAATCGCTTGGGGTTAGTAGGGCAGCTTATCGCGCAGATGGTCTTCCTGTTGTTTTACCAACCAGTGGCCTCACAGCAACAGCATCAAGGAGCCGCTCAGCTGTGGAGCAGAGACAGGGGTGGCAGAAACCACGCTGCAGAGCAAGGTTCCATGAGCTCCACCACAGCCCCGCCATGTCCTGGGCAAGCCCCACATTTCTAACACTTTCCAAGCCAGTGTCACCTAGATTGCCTTTGTACCAAGAGCAAGCTGAATTCCCCCAGGTCATCCGGGGCTCTGCCAGGGTCCTACTCACGTGAAGCCCTCCTTGCAGGGACTCTGGGCTGAGGTGCAAGGAGCCTCTACACTGGGCACTGAGGCATGAGGAGAGGGACAGGGCCTGCTCTGTGCCCTCCAGGGCTCACAGTTTGGTCCAGTCAGAGCTGAGCCCTCACTGTGCCTATTCCCCTGAGCTTCTCAGAAGGCAAATCCCAGAGCATGTCCACAGGAGACTTGGAACAGAATGGACCTCAGTGCCCCTTGCCTTCGTGAATTCCTGTCCAGAGGTGGAACCCTTTGCAATTACAGCCCCGGTCCCCCTGCTCCAGGTGGGCATTGATGTCATTTTCAGCTTCCCTCAAGAGGACACTGGGGCTTGAGGACACGGAATGACACAACCAGTAAAGTAAAAAAAAAAGAAAAAAAAAAATGGAAAGGTGACTAGGTTCCTGCATGCATGGATCAGGCAGGAGTGAGGGAGGTGGGGAAGGAGCAATCCACTTCCACCATTTTCTGTGGGCGTGACCACAGAGACATCATCTGCCTCTGCTCAGCCACTGGTTCCTGTACAGATATGAATGCAGAGCTGCCTCTCAGGGGGAGTTGGAGGTGAACACTGAATAATAGAATATATTCAGAACACTCAACATGTTCCCCTGAACATAAGGAGCATGTCGTATCCAGCAGACACGGGACCCCAAATCTCACATTCCTCCAGCCCATGGCTTAGTTGTGGCCTTTTCCATAGGTGCAAGACGCTCAGCTTACTTTCTTTTGCGGGGGTGGGGCCAGGTGCTGGGGATTGAACTCAGGGGCACTTGACCACTGAGCCACATCCCCAGCTCTATTTTATGTTTTATGGAAAGACAGGGGGTCTCACTGAGTTGCTTAGTGCCTTGCTTTTGCTGAGGTTGGCTTTGAACTCGCCATCCTCCTGCCTCAGCCTCCTAAGCCGCGGAAATCACAGGCATGGGCCACCATGCCCGGCTCCTACTTTCAATTTTATAGACACTTTCAGGAGGTCGAGTCTTCACTCAGCATCCAGGTTGAGGCAGGTGGCAGACACTGGGACAGAAGGAAGTGGTGCCCTGGGCTTCCTAACCACCCAAATCACATGAAGAACAAGGCTGGCTTTCTGAAACTGCTAGTCCCTTCTACCCATGAAAGCTGCTCAACAAGGCTATCAACAGGATTTGTGATTTTAGACCCCAAAAGAGCACTTGACTGGCACATCTCATTTCCAAACTCTCCATACATAAGGCAAGGGCCTCTCAGCTCTAAACACAAGAGAAAAACAGTGCTTAGGAGAGGGAAGGGGTTGATGGACCAGCAAGCCAGAGGATTTGCAGGAGGAAAAAAGAAACCTTGGAAGGAGATTTTGTGTGTTGGCTTTTCCTCTCTCTACCAGCAAAATACAAGGATTTTTTTTGGGGGGGGGGGGCGAGTACCGAGGATTGAATTCAGGGGCACTCCACCACTGAGCCACATCCCCAGCTCATTTTGTATTTTATTTAGAGACAGGGTCTCACTGAGTTGCTTAGTGCCTTGCTGTTGCTGAGGCTGTCTCGGAATTCGCAGTCCTCCTGCCTCAGCCTCCCGAGCCGCTAGGATTACAGGCATGCACCACCACTGCACCGGGCTAAAACACGAGGATTTGACTTGCACAAAGAAGATGGCATTGACTTTTGATCCTGTAGTTTTGAAGCATGCTATTTATTTGCATTCAAGTAGCAGAAGAGTCACAAACATGCCACAAAGATGACTGAAAGTTTACTGTCCCCTTGAAAGGGGCCATTCCCCCTTCCCCCACACCCCCAGCAAAGGATGGCTATAGCTAGTCCCTCTGCTTCTCACTACTGTCTCTGAGCTTGCAGTGGCAGGGACCTGGACATGTCTGTTCTAATTAGCCTACTGTGTCCTGTTGAAAGGAATGGAGACTCTTCATTTACTCAATGCAGCAACAATCTAGTATTCCCAAGCCCAGGGCAGCGGGAAGGGGGGAAGTTAAAATGCAGCTCTCCAAGTTCTTCTCTCAGAGATTCCAATTCACATATTCTATATGGAACCTATTCTTGGCAAATGCCCCCATTCCCAAGTGATTCCCAAGTGTTCTGTTCCCCAGACCACACTTTAAGAGACACAAGCAAAGTATATCTCAAGAGCCAGAAACCTGGGAGAACTCTTGGCTAGCCTGCCCCCCTGGTCAGCCACCCATGAGTGACTGTCCTATGTATACACATAAGCCTTATTACATCTCTAATTTTGCATCTAGAGAAACTAAGGCTTAGAGGTGTCAGGTAACTCCTTCCTGGTCACATGATAATGAAGGATAGCCTTTACTAGAATCTGTACAATTCCTAATGTCATCATCTGATCTCTGAAAAATCTAGCTGCCTCTGCTTCCTTATCCGTCAGCAGATACACTAGTATCTGGTTGTATCTCTCCAATTCTGCATTTGTCTTCAAATAAAGGGTGTAATCTCAGAGGACTACACAGTACCATACTGAGTTTAACCATATGAAATTGCTGACGTTCAACACCTACAAAAGTGGCCATTTCCTTTGGGTTGACGCCATCATTCTGATGTGCTTGCTATTGTACCTGGAACAAAGGCGGAGCCTTTGAGAAGCTGAGGTGGGTCGAAATGTGTCCCCTGAATGATGTCCCCTGGTCCCTGTGTATGTGACCATTGGTGGGTCTTTGTAGATGTAACCAGGTTTGAATGAGGTTGTACAGGATTAGGGCAGGACCCAAACCCTTCTGAGGTCTTCAGAAGGAGAGAGATTGCATCACACAACACAAGCAAGGCAGATGCCACGAGAAGACAAATGCAGAATTGGAGAGATACAACCTCAAACCAAGAATGCCACACACTGCTGGCCCCTCCCTGAGCTGGAAGAGAGGAGGAAGGACCCTTCCCTGGAGTCCCCTGGAGTCTCCATAGGAAGCATGGCCTTGCAACAGCTCGGCCTCAGGCTTTTGTCCTCCAGAACTGTGAGAGAATACTCTTGTTTTACACCACCTAGTTTGTGGTGTTTTGTCAAGGAAACCCTGGGAAATTCACGTGGAAGCGTTCTGCCTCCTGGCTGCAATGCTGCCATCCCATCACCAGGATGACACTCCCTCATGGAACACGTGACGTGGTGTCCAGCTGCAGGTCCCACCGCAGCGATCTCTGCTGGGTAAGCCTGGAGCTCTCTGTTCCAACCAAGTCCTGTGCTGGACACACAACACGGACTAGTTTGGTTTCTTTCCAGACTTTTAAAAAAAGACTCTTTTATGGTACACACTTGTGCCTTTCGATGCGTTCCCAAGCTCCCTCCGCCTTGTGTAATGTAGACTTCTCCCCAGGGAAATATTTCAAGAGACAGAAAGACGGAAAAATGGTGGCCACAGAGGGCTGGGTAAACATCAGCGCCTTTCATAACCTTCCTTTCTTGGATGTCAACTCTGCAGTGGGGCCCACCAAATCCCAAGGAGGCCTGCTTCAAACATTGATTTGGATCCGTCAGAAGGGTCAAGGACCTGCTATATAAAAAGTCCCTCAAAGCCTACTGTTCAGTTAGGACTTGGCAGGCTGACATAAAAATTCCAAGGTGGAGTCTGTGGCCCATCTCAACTTTATATTTCAATCAATACGAGATTTCCAATGTCCTCCGTGTCCATTTAGCACAGTCCCCCTCTTCCCCTCCCCGTCATGGAAAATGGGAATAAAACAGTCCTGTCAGGTCATGGATTGTATATTCCAAATAAAAAGGCACCCAGAGTCACCGTGATTGACAACGGCGCCGAACGCTTAGAATCTGGACTGTCCCAGACAACCTGTCCACAAACAGGTGCTCTGGACCTCGTCTCTGAGTTTGGATCGCACTTCCTCATCTGATGGTGAGTTTGGGTCAGTCACGTCACCCACTCTACATCAGTTTACCCATATTTTGAAGACAGTACTGTTAAGTCAATCCTGTCTGGGGGTATTCAATGAATAACAAACTAGGAAGAGTTTAGCAGAGGGATTGTCTTGCAAGTTCTCAATGAATCCTAACTACTATTATTTTTATCTGTGCAGAGGAAAGTCTTTATTTTGCCCATCCTGCATGTCAGAAACGTGACAGACCTATATCTCAGGGTTACTCTCTGTGCAGTAGCCATTATTTTGTAGTTCAGAGAGTTTAAGCAACATACTCAAAGACACAGCTACAACTCTCCTGGACTTGAAGTTAAGCCTGAGTGGATCCCCAAGTCTTTAACCTTTCCTCTACACCAAGATGGACAGTTTAGACTATTTTGACTCAAAATGAAGTTCTTCCCGTATGAAGATGGCCCATGGCCTTGACCCTTTGCCGTGAGCCTATTGAGGTTCACGACCGCCTTGACTTGGTGTAGAAGGAAGGCTGAGGGCACAAATGTAGTTCCTGGCAGCGTTAAGTTCAACCCCCCGAGCTCCCTGGGTTCCAAGACTCGCCTGCATGGGCTGCACTGTGGATCGCAGTGACCGCAGCCTGCAGTGGGGTCACTGCCCTGATCTCTACACGCAGGCTTCTTACTTGCAGGTGAACTGAAGTCTCTGAAGTCCATGTGCTGCCCATGGCGTCCCAGAGACCAACGTCTCCCAGAGTGTGGCTTAAGAGAGACTTGCACTAGGGTTTTCTAGGCAACTCCAGCAGGTTCCTGGGCCTCTTGCAGAGTCTGGATCTCATCTGATAGACCTGATATCTGCATTTTTAACTAGTATTTCCATGACAACAGGCCTCATGAAACTTTTGAGGCACTGGCAGAGATGTAGCCTTATAGTCTGTCCTCAAAGGGGAGGGGATAAGCTTTTCTGAAAATAAAACTGGACACAAAGGACCCAGAACACATCCAGATCCTACAGACATCTAGTCGTGGAAGATGGAGCACTAGTCCTTCAAAGACATCCACTTTCTAGTCCCCAGAACACGTGGTGGGGCAGTATCACTTGGCAAAAGGGAATTTAGGCTCCTCATCACTGATCTTAAAATACTGAGATGGTCCTGGCTTATCCGGTTGGCCAGTGTGATTGCAAATGTCCTTCATTGTGGAAGAGGGAAGCTGAAGAGTCAGAGTGACACAGTGTAAGATGAGCTCCACCTGCTGATGCAGGCTTTGAATGTGGAGGAAGGGGCCCCAAGCCAAGGAATGTGAGAGGACTCTAGAAGCTAGAAACAGCAAGCAAGGAGATGCTCCTTGTCTTGGTCCACTGTAGGCTGCTGCAACAGAATACCTGAGAGTAGGTAATTTATGTCAACATATTTATTTCACATTGCACTGGAAGCTAGGGGTTCAAGGTGGACACTCCCCATTTGCTGAGGGCTTCTTTTTGCATCAACCCATGGTGGAAGACAGAAAGGCAAGAAAGAGACATCAATAGGGGACTGAATTCCCAATCATTAAAAAATAAATAAAAACACTACCCTCATAACAACTAGGCTACTCCTGTGATAATGTTAGTCCATTCGTGAGGTCAGAGTCCTTGTGACCTGGTCCCCTCTTCCTAGTCCCCATCTCCCCACACTGTGGCACTGGGGGTTGAGTTTCCATCTCAGGGCCTGTGAGGGACATGTTCATACTCTCACACTCCCCTGGAGTCTCCCCTAGAAACACGGCCCTGCTGATGTGTTGATTTTAGCCCAGTGAGCCCCAATATGAGCTTCTGACCTCTAGATAAACCTGTGTCACTTGAAACCCAGGTTTGTGGTCATTTGTTACAGCAGCAATAGGGTTCTAACACGCCAGAGTAAAGTGGAGGGCGGGTTCACGTAGCTGCGATAACCAGGCTGGCCTCTAATTGAAATACCTGTTCTCCCATCTGAGGGTCAACCAGGCCTGATCTTGCTCAGCTTCCAACATCAGGTGGTATTTAATGCCCCTTATGAGCCAGGGCTCTTTCTTTTCCCAGCACTGTCTGAGCCCAGAACTTGCAGATACTGAGACCTCTGTAGAAGCCAAGGGGTTGCACCGTGCTCCAGCTGGGGTTAGAGCCGGAGGAGGTTCCCAAGGGGTTGGGGAAAGGAGTGGGGAGTAGACAGCAGCAGTGGATTACCCAAGGGGTCCAGCTAAGTGGATCTGAAGGCCCCTGCAAAACAACATAACCACAAAATAAAAACGAAGAAAACTTCCTCTTTAGTGAATTTTCACAGCATCGTACTTTCAGTGACTCCAGAAGGAGATGACATTTTGATTTGGGGCGTATTTCTTACTTTTGTATTTTATGGTTTAGGATTTTGAAACTTTTTAGATTACACGAAATGCAGGACAAGAAGGAGGAACAAAATAATCTCACCCAGGTTTAGGGTCCGATCAGACTTTGGCAAGGGTCAGTCAACAAACAGCCAATCGTCAGGAGCTGGCAAATAAATGCCAAGGCCAATAGAACTGGGTCAAAGTGGAGGGCGGCAGCACAGGCACAGGACGTGGTGAGAAAGCATCTGGGGCTCCTTCCTCATGGGAGTGGGGGTGTCAGGAGGGGTTATGTCAGGGCACGAAAGGAGCATGGTTGGGAGGGAGGAGTGTGAGGGGCTTTACTCGGCACCATGGTCATGGTGTGCTTTGGGGTCTTCCCCAGAGGCTGGAACCCTTCCCCTGTACCCTAACCCTCAGGAAGTTTGAGATGGGCCAGGCCATGTGGCCACAAATGAAAGTTGTCCCACTTTGGGCACCGGCTTGGAGCAGCACTGTGGTCCAGTCTTAGCTATTGGGGTGCAGAGCCCACACTCCCCCAGCCCCTCCATGGGTGCACGTGGCAGTGGAGATACTCTCTCCCACAAGGCCTGGGGAGCCGGCTGCCAGGCCCGGGCTGCACTGCCATCCCGTCTGTTACCCGTCTGTTGCTCTTGGGCTGGGACTCAAGGGGGCTTAGGTTTCTGCACTTTTCATGTGGTGGCTTTTAAACTCAGAATCCACTTGAAGTGGTTTGGGTTTTTCTCCTCCCCACTCGGTGCTTGCTGTAGAGAAATACCTTCAAACACAGACGGTGCAGCTCCACGCCTCTGTCCCTGAGTGCGCTCGGAGGAGCCAGACGGCCACATCAAGCCGACTCTCAGAGACGCCTGCCTAGCGGGGCCCCACCTGCCGCTCACTCGCCAAGGTTTTCTCTCCCCCGACCATGTGCTCCCCTCCCCACCATGGGCTCTCGCCTGCTGGTCTCTGGGAGAACAAGACACCCTTGTTTGTCTGAAAGACCCTGTTTGGAGAATTGGGAGGCCACTGTAGGGGAGAAAAGCCTTCCAGATTCCGTATCCCAAATGCACCCTATTTTGATCTTGAAGTCTGTGAAGGGCAGAGGGTGGTGGATCCTCCTTCATCCTAAGCTCCCGGTGGTGGCTTCTTTGCTACCTCCCTGGTCCTGCTGGACACCTTCCTTTTTCTGCATCTCCCACCAAGAGCGCGTCATCCCCCCACTTATAGCATATTCAAAAGAAGACTTCTAGTCCCATTGGTTAAGGAGGAAAGGAAGCTACATGGATGTCTGAAGCCACATCTCACATGGTGGCACCATGTGGAGCCACTTAGCCACAGAGGTGCGTATCGATAGATCTTCATCAATGTCAACAACCCATCTTCATCAGTATCAACAGACCTGGGTGTGTGAGAGAAAATAAGCCATGGAGGACTCATGGACACTATTCTAATGCTTTAATTACTCACAGGCTGTGGCCATCTTCTTAGGGGAAGGAGACCATGGAGGGCAGGAAACTCTGGGGAGGGGGTGATTCAATCTCTTTACTGCGCAGCTAAGGGAATTCTACCCCAAAAGTTTCTGGTGACTTCTCTGAGTTTACTGGGCTCTTGTTCGGCTGCACTAAATGATCTTATTTATTTTATGAGATTTAGAGGCATTTACATATCTTAGGAGACTTGGAAATCTTCCTGAACAGGAACCACAGCGACTATGGACGTTCTCTCTCTCCTCCCCCTTGTGGAAGTGGAGAAGCAAAGCCCTGGCCATGTCTGTGAGCTCACAAGGTAGATTGTGTGTATGAATGGGGGGAGGTGTCCAAGCTACGCCACTTGGAGTCGCTTGATGAATGACAGCAGGAGGTCTCTTTCTGAGCCTGTGCATCAACCAACAAAATCCTGACCAGTAGGGACTTTCTCCATCCTTCTTCCTACATCACCAATGTATTTATTTGTTTGAGAGATGGTTGGGCCAGAGAAACGCTGCATCCACATTCAGGATCATTCCTGGAAGTGAGCCACTCCTTCCTGAGACGATGACAGGCCTGTGACAAGACTTTTCCTTCTGTGACTCCAAAACAGAGGAACACAGAAAGAGTGGGCTCTAGCTCTCTTGCTCTCAGAAGGGAAACTGAGGCCCAAAGACCCCAACTGAGAGCATCCAGGTCTCAGAGACTCAGACACAACCAGGACTGGAGCTGTGGGTCTATCTGTCTTCCTCTGCCCACATCCCCTCCTCTGCCCTCAGTTAAATCTTCTTGCTGCCACCTCCTGTGGCACTTGGGGTTCTCAAAAAATATGTCACACACACCAGCCCACTAACTCAGCCCGGCATGAAACAAGCCCCTGCAGCCCTCTGGTCAGCACACAATAGTACTCACACACCAGGGCGCTTTTGGGGTGCCCTCAGAGGCTCAGGAAGGGATCTGCTTTCCTAGGACTTCTCCTGGCCCTTCTGGTCTAATACTCGGTCATCCCTGATCTGTGTGCTCTCTCGTCCTGCGGGCCCTGAGCCTCCTCTGAGCTGCGTGACTGAGGAGTGGTGGTATGGAGTCCTGAGCTCCAGCAAGAGCAGTGATAGGCAGGCCTAGATGGTGGGAACTGGGGTCTTTCTCTGAATGGAACCAGAGCATGGATTCTTGAGCAGCGGCTGGGCCAGTGCCTCCCAGCTCTTGCTTCCAGCTTGTGGCTCATCCTGGATATCAGCATGCCCTTGCTCAGGGCAGGGACAGTAATGGTGTCCACTCGAGGGGCGACCTCCCTGAGGTGCTTGCCTAGAAGAGAGAAAGTAGGTCCTCGGAGGTCGGAGTTGGTTACATCCCTCCGCTTCCTCTTCTAGTGTGGCTGCTCCTCGCCCTTCTGGGGGCCATTTGCATGAGAGGAAGTCTGAGAGGCAGGGACGGCCCCGGCCTTGAAGTCACAGGCCACAGAGAAGAAAGATGAGCCAAAACCAGAGTGATCTTCATTTTGCTCTGGCCCCTGAAGTTCACCAGGGTTTCAAAACAGCCTTATTCTTCACAGTGACCTTATTTCTGCATGGGGGAACCTCAGGTTGCCATTAATCACAACTTGATCTTAGATTTGAAAAAGAGAAACAGAAAAAAAATAAAATAAAAGATAAAAGCCTTGTACCAAGACAGGAGTGTTGGCCCATTTGGGATGGGAACTGGGTTTCAGGTCTCCACTCCACCCACACCAGCACCCTCATTTACCACGGAGAGCAAAAGAGGTGTAAGTTCACCCGTGCAAGAAGTGCCCTATGCCAAGGGGACCCATCTTTAAACCCACAAGCACAACCACGTTTGATTCACTGAGGGCAGTGAGAGAAGGAAGGAGCAACTCTCCTAGGAGCCGGGCTGAAGGGAAGAAGCACTCTGCGGCAGATCACTCGTTGGCCTGGTGGCCTGGGTCTGATCCACTTTCCATTCCAGGCTGGACTCTGGTGTCCGGTCTGTAAGGCAGCACCAAATGTCTTAGGTGGGAAACCGTGTCCATAAGCACTCAGGACCAAGTGTCCAAGTGCCCAACAGGCCTCAAGATCAGAAGAAATCAAAGTTGCTCTCCACACACACACACACACACACACGCAAAAAGTGGGAAAATGGGAAACTAGCCAGTGCCTATCAAACAGCTCAAGGATTTTCACCTTCTTTTACCCGCACACTGCTTAGACGTCCTGGTCATGATTCCCACGTATCAGGAAGAGAAAGAAAGGTGCAAAGAGGGAAATGATCATCTAAGGTTATGTGGCCGGGGAAGTGCCAGAGGAAGCCCCAGGGGCTGACAGTGTATGGGGATTTATTTCTCAAGATGGGATTCCTCATCTGAAATCAAGGCCGAGACTTGAGCTCCCTGTTCTCATTAATGGTTTCGTATCACCTGATCTCACTCAGCCAGGAGTTCGGGCTAGTTTCTTCTTACAGCAATTTTCAGTGAACCTGCCACACTGGCCTTTTCTCCTTAACTCTGGAGCAATTCATGCATGTCATCCTGGTTTGGCCACCAACCTGGTTTGGCACCTGGGTGGGACGGCACTGGCAACTGTACCGAGGACTTGCCTTCTGGCCTTGTGCTGGATCTGAGTTCACATCCACAAGGGTCCCGTGAGGTGAGTGCCATGATTCTGATTCTCATTTAACAGATGAGGATCTTGAGGCTGAGAGGCAAAGTGACAGGCCAAAGTCACGCAGCAAGGGACAAAAGATTCGGGATATGAACACAGAAACACAGAATGCCCCCAAGCCCAGGCTCTAGCCCCCAGGCCAAGAGAACCCTGTTTTTCTTGCCATGGGGCAGGTACAGTTACCTCCAAGTCCAGGAGTGAAAGGATCTACCTTCCACCCCAGGGCTGAGCAGATGTGCCCACAGCCCATTGTACTGGAGGACATGAGGAGTGGGAGAAGCCCCATGAGCAGCCACTCTGTTTTCCTTAGGATGTATTGTTTGGGTCAAAACAGCCAAGATGTTAGGTGAGAGCTCAGAGTCCCTGCTCCTCTTGAGAGGATATGGCCCAGCGCTACCCAGATAGTGCTGTGGTCGCAGAGGTGCCATCAAAAAGGCCCACTAGCCAGAAAGCCAGGGCAGGGCAGCCTCACCCCCACTCACCAGCTCCTGAGAGTGGACAAGTGCAATATTCCCCACCCCCCACAGCCTAGCCCCACCTCCCTTTCTCAGTGCAAAGAAACAGTCTATTGCTTAGGACTCTCCTCCAGAGCCTTGTCCTCCTGGCCTCGCCACAGATATGTATCCTGTGCCTGTACTACGTGTTGCTCACCTGCTGTCTCCTCAGGTCTTGACAGGACACAGCAGAGGCCCTTTTTAATCCCACCTGGCAGGAGGGGAGGTAGAGGCTCACAAAGCTGGAGCAGCTGCCCAAGGCCCAGAGTCTAGGAGTGACTGTCCTATCACAATGTCTCCCACCTGCCCCATACTAGCTGACTGGCCATGAGCCATTTGTCCACATGTCTCTCTGTCTGTCAAAATCTTTCTGTTTGGATCTGAAAAGGACAAGGGCACAGCAGCAGGCAGAGGAGATTCCTCTGGGCTTCCCTTGGAAGCCCTGTCCCACTCACTGCCCCACGGCCGCTCCTCTGCCTCACTGCACACGGGTCCATGCACGCACGTGCACACACGCATGCACACATGCACACACACGCGCGTGCGCACATGCTACCTGAAGAGCTCACATGCCTCCTTGCCTCCTTGTGCTAGCCAGTGAGTCGTGAGCAGGAATGATGTGAACCATTTCCAGGCTGTCATGTCTAAGCACCAACGCTAGCTAGAGCTCCAAAGCATGATTTTTGGGGTAGACATAGTGATCTGTCATTTTTGAGATGGAACTGCTTTGTTCACATGGGTCTTTATGGGCAGAATCCCCCAGACTGATCATGATGACCTTCTGGGATATCGGGCTCTCCTAGTTTATCCTGACTATACTACGTATCACATGGGTAAGGGATTATGACCGAACAGGCCTCACAGTCTAGTAATGGAGACAGACTGGCAAATGATAATAAGTCATTCATTCAGCAACCACTTACTGAGGGCCGCTGTGGGCTCCGTACTGTGCTCTAGGATTGTGTCAGTGCTCACGGTATCAGAGGGAAGGCGTGTCAACACCATGATACCCTGCAGAACATTTCCATCTCCCCTCTCCTGCCATAAGAGTATCACTGATTTGCCATTTTCTAAGAAGGCGGGGAGCAGAATCTTGTTCAGTGAAACCTGCCAAGTCTCATATCCATTTTCTCAAATAGTAGTTGCTTAATAAATAGTTACTAAATGACCTAGTTTGAAAATGAATTCACCCAGTCAACTTCACCACCCCACTCTGCTCTCTTTCATGTCCCAAGAAGAAGATCTGAGTGACATTTGGAAACTTAATTCTTATGTAAGTTATAAAGTTCAGCGTCATAGATGAGGGGAAGATCTTGAAATGATGCCGAACTATTTCCAGAGAGACAACCCCAGTTCCAATACTGCCACATCTCTTTCTCCTCTTTAGCCAACTCCTCTCTCTCTCTCTCTCTCCCTCTCTCTCTCAATCTGGCTGGTGTTTCCAATGTAGATAAAAGGGCTCTTCTTGCCTCTTTGGGGACCCACCCCTCTTCTCTGGTAGTCCTCAGATCCCACCTCTAAGGCCTTGTATTCCAGACATATCATCACCTTCTCCCTTGAAGTCCCTGAGCCAATAGGTCAAGAGTAGGGACCTGGATGAAGGAGAGAAGTGAGAGAGGCTATGAGGTTAGTCCCTGTCCTGACCACGTGTGGGGAAGGAGACCCAGGTGAAAACACCCAGAGAATTTAGGGAAAGAAGGCAGGTAACTGTGCGTAAGGATGAGATCCAGGATTGAAGAGTTATCTTACACCATGATTTTTGCCTGCCATCTTACACTCAATAAATTTAGATTAAACAGGAAAAATGCATTTTTATTCAACTGACCAATAGAGTTAACGGGTCCTTTTAAAATAATAACAATGACTCCCATTTATGGACCAGGCCCTTTGAATACATTATCCTCAGTAGTAGATGAGGAAACCCAGAGATGTAGAAAAAAATTACTTGATCTTAAAAATCAGTTGATTTTCAAAGAACTTCCTGAAGAGTTGATTTCAATGGAAGATCAAAGTTTAGTCATAGGCAAATTCTGGTTCCCACAGCTTCCCTTCCTCAGAGTTTCCCCTTCGACTCTGCAAGTTTTTGAGCTTCTCCTGAGAGTTTGGTAATGAATTAAAGTTTAGGAAGTGTGAGACAGAGGGAACTGGTGCTTGAAAACAGAGAAAAAAGCAACAGCTTTTGCCTTCAAGACAGGGGACTTCAAGCCGGACACAGTAGCACATCCCAGCACTTAGGGAGGCTGAGACAGGAGAATCAGGAGTTCAAAGCCAGCCTCAGCAACGGCGAGGTGCTAAGCAACTCAGTGAGACCCTGTCTCTAAATAAAGCACGAAATAGGGCTGGGGATGTGGCTCAGTGGTCAAGTGCCCCTGAGTTCAATCCCTACTAAAAAGAAAAAAGAAAAGAAAAGATGAGGACCTTCAGAGCCATGAGAAACTGAGGAGGGAAGAAACTTCCCAGAGGCCAGTCATTCCTGTGGGAAACCACGCCGCTTGTGGCTTGCAGCAGTCAAGGAGGTCTTCCTGGAGGAGGATTTGGTTTTACTCCCAGAAGATGACAATGTCTTAGAGGAAGCCACTAAGCTCTAGGCTGACACAGGAGAGGCAGCATCTGAGTGGACACAGCTCTGCCTTTGGGTTCAGAGCCCGGCTCTACCATATACTCAGCACCAAGTTTTGAACAAGTTGCTAGCTTTATCCGTGACATGGACACGGAGTAAAATGTTTCATTCCCATGTGGATTCAATGAAAGAACACACCAAAGTGGCGGTCTCAGCGTGGTCTCTGAGGCCCTGGTGACTTTCACACTCAGGCAGCTGTTGGCTGTTTGTCCTCTGGGTGGAGACGGAGGGCCTGCCTCTCTGCTGTGGTCCTCGCTCCTCACCTCTACCCGCCCAGCTTCTGACAAACGGGTGTGAGGGGCTGGAAGCTTCCCAGGAACTTTCCCTACAGGGCTCCCTTGGGGTCTTCACCCACGTATGGCAGTCTCGGGGCTCTTGCCAGGTGCAGGCTTGGCTTCTGGACTGACCAACACTTCCAGGCACCAGAACCCTTCTTATAGCACTAGAGGGAAGAGGCACTCTGGGGCCACCTGGAATGGCAGTTGTAAACCATGTTGTCTCAAGATGAGATCACCTGATGGCTGTTGTGCAGCCAAGGGGTAGAGTTCTTCCAGAGTATGTGTTGCCAGAGAGAAAACCAGTTCCGAGAGCTCGGTGCACTGGCAATAAGTGTCCATGAACCTCTCAGCTGATCACCAGGGAGTGTGGCAGGTGACAAGATGCCCTTTGTCCCCACTCCACACCCAAACACACAACTGGTTTAAAAAAATCTGTGGTTTAGAACATAGCATAGACACTTTGACTAAGAATGGCTTGAAGAAGAGAAAAAACAGAACAAAAGGAAAGAGGGAGGCCCTGGGGCTCCACAAGATGAAATGTATTGACACAAAGAAACAAAGTTAGATTTCAGAACTGCACTGCCTGAGCATCATTCCTTTAGGGAGGACAATTATGTCCCAAACTTCAAATACTCTTAGGCTTTTAGGGAAAAACATGAAAAGTGACAATGTCTCCCCTTAGGAATAGCAAGAGATGGAAGCCCAGACCTCTCTCCTTAGTACCACTTAATATTTCTGGTTATCTGCAGCCTTTTCTCACCCTGTCTTTACTCACAAAATTTTACCATTTGCAGATCAAGAAGACAAAATTGAGAAAGTTGCAGTGACCTGTACAAGGATACTGGGTGCAATTACATGCTTTGTTCATTCCCTGTCCCCCACCCTACCCTAGAGCATACATCAGGGTTATGAGCCCAACGAGGAAGGGCAGCATCTTTGAGCTCGCTGCCCTCCCCAAGGGCAGGCCCATTTCCTGGCACACGGCAAGAACTTGGTGAATCTGCATTGAATGACTTGCAGGAATGCTTGGCTACACTGTGTGAATACAAAAAAAAAATACCTGTTATGTCCTGTGGCTGGAGTGGTCACCTCAGAACACTTGGTTTTTTTCTGTAACCTGAGCTGCAGGTTGAATGCAGACCTGATTTGGCTCTTCATGTTTTTGCTTGAATGTACATTAGGAGAGAGCAGGATGCCACTTCCAGGTTCTTCAGCAACTGCGGCAATCATTTTCCTTCCTTGTTTAATACCTTTCACCCACCAGCCTGTAGATCAAGCAAAACAGCCCTCTGATATTCGAGAGACTTGGAGAGACTAGAGCTGAGGCTGGTGCTATTGGAGGAGCTCTGGGTGGTGCAGAGCATCCAGGAGAGTGGCCTGGGTCTGAGCAGATTGTACTGCAGGGGAAGAGCAGGGCAGGCAGGGTCCCTCCATGCACACCGCCTACCACACCCTCATCTGCCTGCCACGCCCCCCATGCCTTTGCCTGAAGCACCCTTCCCAATGGGCTGACAGAACAGAGGAGGCTCTGCCCCAGGCCCTTGACCTGATAGATTTTGTCTTAAGGCTTTCTCTCCAGGTCCAGAGCATTTAGCCACAAAAATGTCCCAAAATATTTCTGTCCCAAGTCTCATGTCCTTAGTCTACATTTTCTATTGCTTTAGGCACCCAGCCCAGAGGTCTATTTTGGACAGTGTACAGCCGCGAGTATTAGAGAGAACATGAGTGTTAGATGATGAAAGACCCTGGTTCCAATTCCACTTGGGACACTTAAGGGTGTCATGGCCCTAGCTAAGGGGCTCAACCTTCCAAAACCGGGGTGCCTCACCTGCAGAGATAGCCGTCAACGTTCAGAGTAAAGACATATGGTGCCTAGTGAGGACTCTCTAAATGTTGGCACCTTAGCCCAGCCATTTTGCCCTGGGTGTGACAACCTGGAGGGAACTGGCTCTTCTCTTTGGAAGCAACTGCTGAACTGTCCTGGGTCTGTCCCCACATTGGTGAGGGTCCTGCAATGGCTCCTGAGAAGTCCATGCCAGCCACTGCATGAGAGTCGGAGCCCTCTGCAACCCTCTCCACTGCCAGGTGAGAGAAAGACAGGAGCTCCCGGCCCTGGGCAGAACTCAGGACCAAGGCTGATCAGTGGGAGTGCTCAAGCCCTCTGGCCAGGACCTCCTTTTACCATTTCCCCACCTGCTGCAACCCCTGTGCCCCAAACTTGTCTCCACAAGCCCCAAAGGCTGGCCAGAACCGGCCTTCTCTGCAGCCAGTGCACAGGGGCAGGGTTCACTCCTCTGGAGACTTCTGTAGGAGAAGCCCTGCAGGATGGGGTGGATGCAAAGGCTCAGCTACTCCTGCATCCACTTGCTTATTCCTTCATTAAATATTTATTGAACACCTACTGTGTGCAAGGTGCTGTGCTAAGTCTTAAAGTAAGACAGGTGGGAGCCATGCACGTACCTCCGGCCCCTCCACAGCCTGGCTTCCTCACCTGCTCAGGGTACAGCCAGCTCCCCGCACCCCGCAGCTCTCACCTGTACAACCTCGGCCTCTGCCACTCTAGCCTTCCCACAGGGGCCTCTGGCTAAACCACCTTTATTCTTTCAACTCCGTCTGAGCATCCCCTGCCTTGGCTCCCTCTTCAGCCCCGTTCGGATGAACATCCTCCGCCTCTGGGCCACTTCTGAAGTCACTCCCCTTGGCTCTCCATTTGATTGTCTCATGCCCACCCTCCTCCTGGACTCTTCTTGGGAGATGACACGTTCATTTTTGCTTCTGCACAAGCCAATCGGACACCTGGCCATAAGGGACTGGCCCACATTATGCTTGGTGGTCCTGTGGCCTGCTGGGGCCTCCGTGCTGCTACTTGGAGGTGCTCTACTGGCACTCAAGGTCTGCAGTGCCTTGTGGGGGTAGGCAGGGTGCCCTGCTCCTCCTCGTTATCACCTTGGCATCTTTTGGATCTTGCCGCCTCTCTGAAAATCAGAAATGAATAATTCTACAGAACCAAGTCATTTAGAAAGGATGTGTCCTCTCCCAGTCTTTCTGCTGGGTACAGGTGAAAAGACAAAGAGAACACTTAGGAGATCCTCTTCCGGTAGGGTACAGCACGTGGCATGACCTGCAAACGCAGCCATCCTGGAGACAAACCTGTGGCTAAGTGTTTCCCAAATTTGGCCATCTCAACCCAAGCCCTGTCAGCAAATCATGGCGGCCTGCAGAGGTAGCTTTCTACAAGCTGTTCCCTCTGCTCCTCCGCAGTGGCCCTGCCTGGGTCCTGCCTCCTCTCTTCTGGACCTCAAGATGCCCTGTGACATGCTGTGGTGTAGGAAGTCGAAGGGAGATATATTGCAGGGGCCAGTGGCCACACCCCAGCTGTGATCCTCCTGTGCAGCCAGCCAGAAGCTGGGACAGGGGGACCAGCGCCTAGCCTCCCTTACCCCAAGACACCAGAGTGTCACTCTCTTGTCTGGGAAGTGAATTTTCAGGTGCATCAAAGAGCCTCACCCATTAGAGTTGGATAAGGGACGATAATCAAACAAATTGTCTCAGTCTGTTTTCTGTTGCTATAACTGAATGCCACACACTAGTAACGCATAAAGAAGGAAGGTGTGTTGGACTCCCTGTTCTGGAGGCTGTGAGTGCATGGTGCTGGCATCTGCCTGGCATCTGGTGAGAGTCTTCTTGCTGGCATCACTCAGAGAGACACAGCAAGGGAGTAGAGAGGGCTTGTTTTATAACAAGGCCAGTCCCTCCATAACCCATTTATCCACGAACAGATTAATTCCTTCATGGGAGCAGAGTTCCCCAAGGTCCCATTTCCCAAATACCATGAACATGTGACTTTGGGAATTAAGTTTCCAGCACATGGATTCTAGGGGACAACCATTCAAACCATAGCACCAATTCATAATAGAATCATGTGTTGTGATCAGTGCTGTGCAGCAAGTGAGGGGAGTGACTTCACAGGGCCTCGGGGAAGCTCTGGGCTGGTGAGATGCAGGGCCGGGAGGAATCTGTCCTGCGGGGTGGCGGGTGGCTCCACTTCCCAGGCTTGGGGAGCAGAGCAAGGGGAATGAGGCGGGAGCCTTGCAGGAGCAGGAGGAGGCTGTAGGGGCTCTGCGCCTGGCAATGAACAATGGAACACCACAGTGTCTTGCCCAATCAAAACACCTGCTAATTGAGCTCACAGGTGGGAGGTTTAATACAAGACCCCCGCAACCCCACTGGTTTGTGCTTCTGGGGAGGGTGCTATGTGGCAATGGCAGGTGCGAGTAGTCACATCTGAGCCAGGAGGCAGAGATTCGGAAAGAGATGAGGTCCCACACTGTCCTCCAAGGGCAGGCCCCAATGACCTATGGATCTGCCACCAGGCTCCAATTCTTAAAGGGCCACAGCCTCTTCCACTACTGCCACCCTGAGGACCCCCTGAGGACTAAGCCTTTACATCTGGGACCTCCTCAGGAGCCACTCAAATTGCACCCAAACTATAACAGAGGCCAGGAGGGCTTGAACAAAACAAGGACGGCAGAGGGCCTTGGAGCCCAAAGGCCTGACGAGGACTTGGCTTTTATTACAAATGTCATGGAAAGCCACAGGCGAGTTTTAAGAGGAGAAATGCCACAAGGAACACTCACTTTG
>PVHX01011385.1:0-64494 GCA_004024805.1 Geosciurus inauris | reverse complement strand
TATGTTGATATATGTTTTGAAAATACATTTTTACATTTTATTTTAATAATAATAAACACAAAGATAGTGCTTTTCTAAAGTGATGACTAAAATTATTTCTTATAAAAAATCTTGTTTTAGAGCATTTTCAAATTTATTGTGCTATCTACCTACCTCTTGGTATACCTAGGCTACTTTTGCCAGTTACATATTTGTTTCTAAAACAGAAGCAAAGTCATTTAAATATTAATCTCAAGAATTTATAGTTTATAAGTAATGAATATTAGCATGACCTTCTGGATAGTCAAGTGTTAAACATAAAGACTACAGTTACTGAGATATGGATATTTGGAATCTAATGAAAATAAAAAGATACATTGCTTCAGAGAATTAAGTACATTGTGACCATTGTGGATGGTTTTGTAATTACATGATACATGTTCTTCTGGCTCAAAATAGCAAATTGATGAAAAGTGACATCAGAAACTTATTTGTCCTTTTTCTTTTGTCATTAACTCCAAAATCATTGAGTGGTATTCTTTCAAAACTTTTATTTAAATGAACACAAAGCATCAGATTTTCCAGACTTGCCATAAGGCTGTTATTTAAAATGTATGTTTACGAAAAAGGAAGTTTAAAATAGAATGATTGTCTTTGACTACATTGTAATCTTCTCTCTAGTACTTTTATGTAAATTTGATGTCATCTTTAAGGCCAATTTTTAAATTCTGTTACATGAATTAGCAATAATTCTGTTGAGTTTACTTTTAATCTATAAAGGAGACAAATGAATTCAGAACATCTCACCACTCACATAGAGGCGAAGCAGAACAAAGATAGGAATAAACCTGTTCCATTGTGTCCAAACAAGTTAATGAGGACAATTGGGAGCGAACTTTGCATGTCTTGATACCTGCCTGTTGGGCTGTGCTCATTGTTAATTGTGAGTTTTGTGGTATGCAGTTGTGCATCCCTTAACACTTGGGATGCACTCTGAGAACCGCCAGGTGATTTCCTTGTCTTTGAAATATCAAAGAGATCAAAGAGTGTTTAATATTGTGCAAGTTAAGCCAACATAAATTTAGAAGTATTAATAAATCTATGTATTCAAATTAGGTCTATGACAACATTTCTAGGTGACATAGTCTTATGGGCCACCATCATGTGCAGTTTGACCTTGACCCAAATGTCATGCTGTCTATGACATGGCTGTACATGGATGAGAATCTTCCATTTTCATGGAAAAGTATACATTTTTAGATCACTTTTTCAGAATTCATTTGAAGTCCCAAATCATAAACATTCTTTGAATTTTAAATATGTGTGTTGGAAAAAAAAAAAACTGGCTTCTAAGCCTGTCAGATTCATTCTATGTCATTTGATTGTTTTCAATGTCTTTTTTTAAGTAAATTTTTAATTGACACAGTAATTATATATGCTTCTGAGGTACAACGTGACATATAAAAACATTTACACAATGTGTGATAATCAGATCAGGTCAATTGACATATCTGTCACTTAGATATTTATCATTGCTCTGTGTTAGAAACATTCAAAACCCTATCTATTGCTATTTTTAAATATTGAATTAATTGTTTCAAACATAGCCTACTATACTATAGACAATCATAAGTTATTCCTTCTAGCCAGTTACACCCCTGTATGCTTTAGCAATCATCACATTTTTTTTTTTAAGAAATGGCTTTAAAACTCTGGTATTTTTAATACCCAAGATAATCAGTTCCAGAGATACCTGTCAGCTCGATCCCCAGGACAGTAATTAAACTACCTATTCTGAAGCATGGTATAAGAGGATCCCCAGAGTTCTGGGTAGTGGAGCTGTGCCTGCTAATAATGTAAACGTGAATAATTAGAGCTCTATAGTAAGGAAGAACAAGGGTAAACAAGAGGAATGTTCCCCTTTACTGGTAAGCAAACTAGAAGTTTGTGCTTAGAAACATTTTCAAGAAACAGAATTATCCTTTTGTTTTAGCTACTCTAGAGAATTTCAAAGAAATTTGAAAGCATTCTTTCTTAGAGGAGTTTAGAATTTACTAAGATATGTAATTAAATAATACATATACCTATAAAGCTGATAACAGACAGAAAAACATACACTATAAAATAATAAAACTTTAAAATAGACAAATAGTTGCAAGAGGCCAAGTACTGAGCAAACTGCAAAATGAATAGTCACTGTACGCAATGTACTGATAGTGATATTATAGACAAATAAGTGATGAAGTTGAAGAAACTTAATTATTTCTTGATGAAACAATGAGATATGACTTGAATGCTCATGAATTATCAGGCAAATTGATGGTGTGAGTCCTGACATTCTGTAGTCTATCAATGACTGGAAAGACTCATGAAAGGCCCACATTGAGAACATCGTAAGCACATTTGACACTCAAGGACAAAGCCTAGGTACTTTTTCTTGTATATCTGCAGTGGAGTGCTCCATCTACAGTTTGAGGTTAAATGAACATGGGGATACATAGTATCCCATCATATACATATCCCCATCATATACATATTTAGGTCTGGTGCTTATTCAGGTTACAAAAACAAAATCACAAAACAACAATGCATGTAGTTTGTTTTCATAATCTCCTTCTCTACCTCATATTGAAAAACGAGAGTAATTTTCAGGTGAAAAGAAACAAACTTGTTAGTTGTACCTTATTTACTTTGGGCTAAAATGATTTAATTGAGTATGAGAATATTCTTTGTTGGAAAACCAGTCTCCAAGTGATTAGAATGTGTCTGATCTGACTCAATGCTCCTAATTTTCAATTCCATTAATTTAACTGTCTGTATGACTGCTTTCTTTTTTAAGTATTTAAATTTGGTGCTCCTAAACCCTCTTTCCAGACTTTCATTTCAATAGACGGTACTCTGATTTTCATAGAGGGCTTGACTTTTTCTAGTATATTATGTGACTTCTTGAAATCACTTAGTCTTTATAATATTTCCCTATGCCAAATGGGAATAATATTTTTCTAAGTCCTGCTTAGATATTTTTGGAATTATTTGAAGCTTTGAGACTTTGAGTTATGCTTATCTTCATCTATCACTTTACTGAAGTTGAGCTTATTTTGATGCCCAAAATAAGGCAAATAATAATAACAACAACAAAATATAAATACCAAAAAAACATGCAAACTCCAAATCATGGGCTCTCATCTGAGTTTTCTTCTGTCTCAGATTTTGACTCCTTAGTTCCTTATTGGAAATTTTCCATGTCCTTAAAGATATATTCCCAAATATTCTCCAGGTCATAGTTGTACTGAGTTGCTTTTTGAAGTGATGCTGGTGTATCATCCCCATATAACTAGCATCCAGAAATCTAGATGAGAATGTGGTCTTATTTTAAACATCATTGAAGATTTTGGTATGCGGCTATGAGGGTGCACAAGCCAGGCAGAAAATTAATCATTTAAATAGGTTATAAATAGTAACATTTTAGCAGCTTCTGTCATTACAAGTGTGAAAGGGATTATTATTAGTAAGGAAAATCAGTGACACCATTTTCCAGAAGAAACATATCTATAAGAGTTAGTTTTTTTTTTTTTTTACAAAAACTCAGAGAAGTGTAATGGCTAATAATGAGCTAACATTTCAGTTTTCAAATCACTTACTATTTCCATTATATAAAGGGTGGGTACAAGAGAAATCCACAATGTTATATATTAGAAACGGTCTAGAGTAACTAATTTTACAAATAAGGAAAACAAGATTCTAAGAGATACATTTGAGCTACAAGAAAAAAGAAAAAAAGAAAATAGAATTCTGTTTGCCATTTTCTTACATTAGAACTTGTTCCTTTGAATTTAAGCCTTTGAGGAGAAAATTTAAATTGGATTCTTGATTTTTTTTTCAAATAACTTCATGATAAAATGTGTTAGTGCTAACAAAAGTGTCATTTAAAATAATTAAGTAAATTTTGTGTGGGCCAATTGCAATAAATAAATAACTTCAAAAACTAAAAAAAAAAAAAAGAATAAAAAGACAACTTGATAATGAGATAATAATACACGCTGTGTGAAAGCCAGTTAATTGAAGGTTTGTCATGACCAGTGAATGCTACTTCTAAATCCTCTTGAGAAAATAATAGCCTGCTAAAAGAAGAAAAATAATCAAGAGGAAGAGATTGCAGAGAAGTACAAATTAGCATATTCTTGATCTATGCGTTGTCAAAATATAATGGTCACTTAGTTCATAACAGAGGAGAACATATCGAAATGGACTGGTTAATTTAATAAAATGTATTAATCCCAAATTTTATAGCAGCCCTATTAACCACCTCCTGTGTGTATCAGGTCATATTCTTCTCTAGACAATGGATGAGGAGTTTCATCTTGAAATTATATCCATTTAAAAATGGCACATCTTCACTTACCTTCATAATCCTCCAGGTGGAGCTGTTCTGCAGCAACCACGTGTTGGAACATGGGTCAGGACTCTGGGATGTCTAGGCAGGGAAATTTATTTTCATATGATGCTCATCTCCCTGAAAATGCCACTTTTCCTAGAGAGTGAAGTTTGGTTAAGCACACAGAACACTGTAGAGGGATGAATCAGGCCACACTTGGTTCATATAGGAAAAAATTAAAAATGAACACTTGTTTTTTTACACAGATCTTGCCTGTGTAGAGAATTGGTGACTGCTGTCAGTGATATGTCTTCTGAAAATGCCTGTCATTTCCTCATCAAGACTTATATTTCGGCATCTTGGATATTATGGGTCAAATGTAGACCATATTGAAAGCTTTTGGTCAGGTAAGCTGGTTTCTGTGACTAGCTGTTTCTGGATATACTTACAATAGTGATCCTTCTGGTGGTGAAGTTACCTGGTCCAGCTACGAACATGTGAATTAGAGCAGTCAATATCTGATGGCTTCAAAATCTTACTAAGTATAAATGGCCTCTGGTCGAACTCCATTTATTATTTGCCTCATTGGTGTGGCCTAGTAGCCTGTAGAACCTTCAGGAATTAGTGTTAGATAATTCTAAAAACTTTATCCAAACCTTCAAAATGTTAGTATCCATCTCTTTCTGCATGGCTCTTTTTTTTTTTTTCCCTCCCACTCAGTTCAAATATACTTACTTGAAAATCTTGAGGTCACATCAAAGGAAAATAAAAGACAAGCTCTGCTAAACATTTGTAAGTAGTGCAGAATCCCTCCTCTAGCAATCAAACTGTTGTTTATTTAAGGACCCCAAGTCTAAGAACCAACTCAAATTTGAGAAATAGGTTGAGATTATCTTACTTGGTGACAGATTCTTGTCCAAAAACTTTGTATTTCTATATCTACTTATAATTAATGCTCTCTGGTTCTTCAGTAGCCTTTTTTGAGACTTAAAATTTGAATTTTAATCACTTACACACACACACACACACACACACACACACACATGGTCCACCATGCTAGCAGGATGAAGACAAAAATGTTGAATATTTAAATAATAATAATAATAATGATGATGATGGCACAATATTCTTCTTAATTATATTCTTAACATTTTAAATAACTTACATTAGCAATTTTCTGTAATTTTGTTTGTTTAAAGGCCTTCCCCATACTAGTGGATAAGATGGAGGCGCAAGACAGGAGCTACCGGGATTCCAAGTAACATTAAAAAACTTCATTCTCATATACTGCTACTGAAATTAATAGATCAAATCTCTCTTTTGTTGTTTTTATTAACAAAATTCAAAATCTAATGAATGTCTACTTAGATGAGTTCCAGCCAAAAATTCAGAAAGAATAAGTCAAGCATGATGTCTCATAGTCTATGTATATATTCATACAAAATATGGCAACATTAGTAATTCCCCAAATTGCTTGTCTAAGAACATTTATTGGAGGCAAGACGCCTAAGCAAAGCAAGTTGATAAAGTCTCAGATCATTTACTGAAAACAACTCCGCATTCCCAGTTGACACAACTTTTTGAATTCATAATAATTCCCCTGGTTTGTCTTCTAAGGAATGTTGTCCCCCCAAGTGTAAGGTTAGACCCCTGTCTGTGATCATGGGTCACACTTCTTATCTCAAAATTTACATAATATTCTTCTCTGCATATCCAAGTTCTTCAACTTGACTTTCCCTACAATTAAAAGAAATGCTGATTAAGATGTGAATGTTAAAAATGTTAAAAACTTCCTGTGAAAGCTACCTATCATTAGAAATTTGGTAAACATTTTTTTCTACATTTCCTGCTCTTTTTCTTTACCTGTAATGTAACCTCCATGTACCCTGTATGACTTGATAAGCATCATCACACATGATGACCTTGTACAATGGATTCAGCACTGTGGACTACTCGTCCCTTCTGGAAACACCCGCTTCTCCATGAAACCACAGCCTTAAGTATTTTTCTTGCAACTCCATGTATGGCCCTTGGGAATCCTTTGCTAACTCCCCTTTTGCAATTCAGCCTTAAAAAGAATATTTTTGTCAGCACTGAGTCTGAAGACCACTTCTCTTTTCATTCTATTTCTTGCCACACTGCTTCTTATCCAGACTCTAATTTATATTATGATAAAAATGCCAATTGCTACTTGGCTATTTCCAACTCAGAAACCATTGCTAAGCTATAATCTTATACAACCACTTTCCTGTGTTAGGCATTATCTCCTTTATTTGCATAGTTATAGTGCATGCAACACACTCATCATCAAACTCATAACTTTGTTTCTTAAGTATAATAAATATTTCTCTTCCATTATCTAATCTCTGAATGCCACTGACATTCACCCAACCATATCAGAATTTTATAATATGTAACAATGAAGACATATTTTTGTGACCTCCATGACTGTCTAGACCTTGAGGTATCAAGTATTAAAAAGAAATAAACATAAAGTTCTGAAACTATAGAAATATTTAAACTTTTATTTAAAGGATGACAGTGGATTTTCTTGAGAATTAATTTAGTGAATTACTTTCATTGATTGTTATTTTCCTTTTTTTATGTTAAAGTGATCCCTATAACCAGAAAATGAAGGTAAATAAAGGAGATTAAAGGAAGTACATTGCTCTCCCCCATAAAACAAGCTAAAATGCACTAAGTTTTATATTTCTAAGGATGTCCCAGAGAAATAATGAAAGCAGGGGGTGATCAGGGTATTGAAGAAGATGGGAGGACCACAGAGGAAATAAAACCCTGAGATTGGCAGACAACCCATGGTCCTTTCCTGCATTGGCACTCAAGTCACTCTTGTAGACACTGCTATATAGAGATAAGGTGTTTGGGGATATTTTAAGAGTACCCAGCAGTTCAACAGTCTACCAACATCTCTCCATTGACTGTTATTTTCAGGATGGAATGCTCATTTAAAGTAGAGTTTACTTGTTGATCCTATGATAAAATGTCCTCAACAATTGAGAAACTTTTTAATAAAAAACAATCTATTTACATTAGAAGGGAAAGGATTTTTATTAATTTTATTTTAATGTGACCTTTTAGTTGTTTTTTCTTCTGTTTAACTGGTACCAGAGATTGAACCCAGAGGTGCTTAACCACTGAATCATACCCCAGCACATTTTTTATTTTTGCTATTGTTTTTTAATTTGGTACAAGGTCTCACTACATTATTTAAAGCTTCATAAATCTACTGAGGCTTGCTTTGAACCTGTAATCTTCCTGCCTCAGCCTCCTGAGCTGCTGGCATTACAGGTGTGTACCATATCTTACTTAAATGATTGTTTTTATACCAAAAAAGGAATTGTGCATAACAATAGAAAGACTACATTTCTGATAAAAGTACATTATAAGAGTTTCCAAAAAAGCTCGAGTGAGTGACCAGACATGAAAATACACATTCATGTTTAATAAGGGTCTCAGAAGAGAAAAATGAGGACTTTTCCAGGACACAGCAGATTTGTTTCCTGACCAGTATAAGCGATGTGTCTTTTGGGGGTAAAGTTCGGTCAAGTTCGTTACCATTTACTTTGCAAGATTGATTTCCTAAACTTGGAAGTCCGCCATTTTTAATACCCACCCCCTGCTGTGCAGTGTCCACCTAGTCGAGATCCCTATTGTCCTCCTGATACTTGGCAGGGCAGAGCAAGGCGGGGCGGGGTGGGGGTGGGGGCAGGGAGCTAGGAGGAGGACAGGTACTTCTAGCTCAAGCTGCCTGCTTTGTTGAGAACAAGAAAGTTCTTTCACTCCAGGTGTTCCTTGCCTTTGACAATTGTCTGTGAAACTATGGCATGCTACCTTGTTAGCTTGGGGGCAGAGTAAAACATCAGACATGTCAATTATCTTGACAAAATTTAAAACAAAACACATATTTTGGTCATATTCATTTTATTCAATTTTTAAATTAAATATTTTCTTTAGAATTTGTGGCCTATCTTCTTTACTCAGCATATTCCTGAAATTCTCAGGAGAATCAAAATGGCAGTTTAGTTATTATTGCAGATGTCATATGCTAATACATATCCAGGGTAAGCCAATAGAAAAAATGTTATTTATAAATATGTTATGTTCTGTCTGAAGAGAATTTGGGTTTCCAATAAAATGTACACCCCTCAGAATTTGAGTCTTTTTCTTGGTTTTAACAATGTAGCCAGTGCTGTAGTTTTTGACAATGAATGACTACACTGTACAGTTTTGGCACAAAGCAGGCCTAGGTAGTTGGAATGGAATCCTAAAAGAAAAACCATTCATTTGGGTTGATGAACTGTGAATCTTGTGAAGAGTTCCTATAGGTCATGTGGTTTTGGTAGGACCTCAACTTTGGCATATTTATGACATTTTTCCAAAGCAAATTAGTTTTTTTTTTTTTGTCTTATATATTCTTTAGAGCACATTTCTACTTCTGGTTAAAAATCAAAGGGATTGCGGGGGCTGGTGGCGCATTCCTATAATCTCAGCCACTCTGGAGGTGGAGGCATGAGGATTGCAAGTTCAAGACCAGCCTCAGCAATTTAGCAAGGCCCTAAGCAACTTAACAAGACCACGTATCAAACAACAAGGGGCTGTGGGTGTGGCTTAGTGGTTAAGGGCCCCTGGGTTCCATCACCAGTACCAAAAAAAAAAAGGGGGGGGTATTTATTTTTAAAAACTTAATTATGTTAAGTAAATATATTTTGATACTGTATGTTAGTTAAACATAATATAATTACAATTGAAGCCACCTGCTTTCAATGATGAATCATTGTTAATGAGTGAATGAGTGAGTCCTATAGAAGGCTGGATTTTCCTCATCCAATGTGTTCAGTTTCCTAAGAAATCACGAAGTTCAGTAAAAAGGTGTGACTTATCTACTTCCTACTCTTAGGGAGGACAGTAAGATAAATACAAAGAGATAATTAAACAATGTAATTAAATTGATTTATTTGAGAAATGTAGGAAATTAACATTGTAAAATCATGGGCAGTTCACTTTTGTTTGTTAGATATCAATGCTAAATTTGATATGTAAGAAGATATTTTAAAAGCTTGCTATTATGGTTTTGGTGATTTGGTTCAAATGTCATCAGTGCTATATAAGACTCCTGACAATCCTGAAGAATAGCAAATGTAAAGGGAAAGGTCGCAATTAGAAGTCCGCCACGGTCACTTAACACTAAGCAACTCAATCCATAGATGAGGCCAGTTTCTCAAAAGCAGGGATAACAAAAAATGTTCCATTACTGGGTTGAAACAATATTTACCTTTCTTCCCAGCACTGTCACGGGTAAAGTATGTGGCCACTTTCCATCTAGGTCTCCTTTTAGTAAAAGAACAATAACATAAGCTCAATATCCCATAGAATCATTTTTGAGACTCAAAGGAACTAATTCTTATTACTGTGCTTTGAAAAATTTAAGAGATATAAAGGTTAGGAATATTAAATTGGATAATTAAAAGAAGGATTTATTAAAATCCCTAGTACATGGTAAATACTAAATATGGTTATTATTGCTTAAGTTCACATTCTACTACAATCTCACATTTATTTACATACATTTTTTTCTGCAGCAAAATAAATCTCAAAATTTTTCTTGTCTTTCCCCCTTATTTTATTTTTCTGCATCTTCAGGTGTGGATGGTGACTACATCAGGAAGGTAATATCACCTACCATTTTCATACCCCAAGCATCAAGAATGACCTAACACTATACACTCAAGAAGAATTTCCTAAATTAAATAATGTTTAAACATTTTAATATCTTAACCAGTGAATTATATTAATTTGACTTAATTTTCAGCCATAGGAATTCAGAAAATAATTAACATAATAGTTAATTTTAATTAAATAAATATTTAAATATCTAAATAACTTTTCAGGAATAATTAGCATAAATGTGTTTTGTAAAATGAAGAGTATCAAATATTGCAGCTAAAATTTTCTAGTTGTTTCATAAAAAAGCAAGATACAGAATTATTTTTCCTTTTGAAGCAATAGTGCTTATACCTATATATTCATAAAATTTATAAATTTCAGAAGTAAAATAAAAATTCAAAATTAACAAAGACTTAGATTTACTGAATTTGCATTTTGTGCCACCTTTAGGAACAGAGTCATATTATAATTACTAAATGTTTCACTCATGAATGCTATATTAAATAATAGTTTTCATTTTTAAAACAGTAATGGTCATTAAATACTTATTGTGTGGCAGGTCCTCTGCTAAATGTTTCATATATGCTAATTCATTTAACGAACTGCAGAACCTTTCAAGATAGATAGTACTACTATCTCAAAAAAGGCACAGAAAGTATAAGCAAAATTGACTAAAAATGTACAATGGCAGAGGTAGATTTCAAAATGAAGAATTTTCATTCACAAACCTTACATTAAATTAACTTTATTGCTTTGAATGTTAGTATTTATTACTCTGCTTTCTCTAAGCCTGGTGCAGTCACTGAAATCTAGGAAACTGTAATTTATCTAAGTGTACAATGAACTATGTGGTTTGTGTTAATAAAATCTCCCTTAAGAAATGAGCAGCTAAGTACTATATTCAGTCTTGCCAATATGCTGGTAATTGGCAAGGTTAAAATTCTAGATCACCATGACACCAAAGTTTCTCCTATGAGCTTTAAATAAATTTTACTGAAAATTTTTTAGAGAAATATAACTAAAGGCCAATAGAGATAACTGGATAAATATTTTATCTCAATATATCTTTTGCTCTACGTTCCTAAAACCCTAAATTTATTCTAAAACTAAAGTTCATCAATTTAAATTAAAAAATCTTGACAATCTACACAATAAAAAATAATTCACTAATCACCATTCTATCTTGCTTTTTTATCCTTTTTCTTTCTTTTTTCTCCATAATTTTCATAGAAGTTTAGACAACACAGAAACATTTAACTACATGAAATTAAAAAATCAAGATTTATATGTAAGTGATGCAATGTTAATTATATTTTTCTATTTTTAATTTTAAAGATACCAAAATTATTTTAATACATCTTAGCATTTCAAATATATATGCAAGCTTGTTAGAAATTGTTACCTAATGTTTTATTTATTAAATATTTAAACTATATTTCAAACTCCTACATTATAAAAATAAAGAAAATGTAAATTAATTTTTGTGAAATATTTAGGTTTTTCTAAATTACAGGTCACTTAATACAAGACATTTAATGTATTTCAATTACCGGTCACAGTGAGAGGCCTCCACAGATTTCCTCGACCAGTTAAACATGCAAAGTTTGAGTTAATGCCTCTGGAGGCTAGATTGAAGAAATCCATTCACTTCTATCATTTTCTCTACTATTTTCTATCTTAGTTATAACAGTACTGAAAAATTCCAAAAGTTAACTCATAAATAGGAATACTGTAAATTTCCCTATTAATTGTGATGTAGATAGTTACCTAGATACTTAAATCTCATTTATGGTAACTTTGAAATTATAATTATTTGTTTAATGTTTTATCTCTTTGTGTCTTTAAATGTCATGATATAGGGACATTTATGATTTTGCCCACCAAATAAACATATATTCCTTATTCATTGAATAAATGATATTTGTATATTTTACTAATTACTACAATCTAAGATGATATCACCATTACGTAGACATGGACACAAACATACTCATAGACAAAGCATACATAACTAAGTTATCCATCAGATAAAATATAAATAAATAAATTTACAAATTATATTCATTTGCAAATCTTCATCTATATATTTCTAATTTTGTTAAAGGTTAACTCAAACTTAGAGACATTTCAGACCCCCGAAATGAAATTAAAAGTCCCTAAATAGGTAACTGATCCATGAGTGATCTTATGGAAGAGATTTGAAAAGTTCAGCTGGCTTTTCCACTTCTAAGATGATCCACTGAAATGTTTAAAGAGAATCAGCTGGTGCATATTGAGTCTCATCTTCCCAGGAAGGAGAGATTAATGGCCAAATGATTTTTTTCTCCCATAGTACATTTTTTCAAATTTTGTTTAAAAGTGTCCTTTATATTGAGAGATCATTGATGTTTTTTTTAAAAAAATAGTCACACTCAGAATGTCAAACTAAAGTTTCAAGGTCTAGTAATGAAGACATATTTTTTAATGTGCCTGTAGTCGTGTCTGTTCCTATTTTTAAAAAATTTTTTGAGTTGTAGATGGACATAATATCTTTATTTTATTTATTTATTTTTATGTGGTGCTGAGGGTCCAGTGCCTCACACATGCTAGGCAAACGCTCTACCACTGAGCCACACTCTCAGCCCCTGTTCCTATTTTTGACAGCCCCTAACACCAAAATTATGTAACTTGATAACCTGAATTTTAAAAAAAAGAAGAAGAAAGTGTGTGGAGAGTGGTGAGGGGAGGCTGAACAATAAAGTATTAATGGTTTGCCTGCTTTTTTCAGTTTCCTTTTTGGAAACAAGTGGCCTCACTGCAGTGAGAATGCTTCACTGAGATGACCATTTTTAGCATGCTAATGGCCATGATCTTAAACTATTAAGTAGTTCTGCAAAAACTCCTGAAGAGCTATGCTGCCATCTATTGACATGCAGGCGTCTTTCTAGGGTTGTATGGTACAACACAACAAATTTCTGTTAGAACTCTTTGAAAATCAGGCATTTCTGAAAAATACCTGCTTTATATGGTAAATATGTGACATTCGAAACTATTTATAAGACACTACTTCTTTTCCCTTTTACCATGGAGTTTATTAATGAATTATTTTGTACTGGAAAATGGATAGAATGTCATAGATATTTTGAAGCAGTACACACCAGCAGTTTGCAATATGTAATGTATAAATTGGATCTGTACTTATATATCAGAATGGTATACTCACTATATTCAATTGAATGAAATTAGTGTGCATTATTAAGAGTGTGAAATGTGATTTTTAAAATTTAAATGAGCAAATAGGATTTTTAAAGAGGAAGTGTAAAGAAATAGATTTTTAAAATGCATGTTTACAGATTCTCTTTTCATTGTTTCATGAGATATAGCATTAAGGTGAAAATTCCTGGGTTTGATACCTCCTGAAGTGAAGGCTTCCTAAAAAGAAAAAGGAAGAGCTGTGGTTGGACAGTTAGAAAGAGTCTAAGTTGTTAATTATTTGAGTCTAGGGCATGTATACATGTGGAAAAACCCTTTTGAAAAGTTTTCTCTCCTCTTTTGCTATTAAAATATTGTTTTGTTTTTCAAGAAGGCATCCAGATGAAGAAAATATCTAAATATACTAGTTAATTCTAGTACTACAGGTGGAGAGAGTAGGTTATTTGCTCTTCTTGGTGGGAAAATATAATCCCTATCGACTAGGGAAAGTGCTTGGCAGAGCGTTGTAGTTTGAAGGAGGTTTGTATCTTAAATCCTTTAAGAACAATAGTAGGAGATGGAGGGACTGAATAAGAATTCCTCCATTACCTTGCCAGGGAATGACCAATATTGTTCACGTTCTATTTGGAACAACTCTATTCTAACCAGAGGTTTGAAAACGGAAGCCAAGAAAAGGTGGATAGAAATGAGCTGGGAAAATGTCAACACTCACAAAGGACCTGTGTATTTGTGGTGCAGTGCCTATGGCTAGATGGGAAGCCTTTCTGAATTCTGCCACTCTGACTTAGGTTTGGTTCGTACTTCATTCTTCCATGCTGAAGCATGCAATGTAAATCCGAAGACCCAAGGCCTTGTGGTCCTGTATAACAAGAACATCGAGGTAGCAGCAGACAAGCATGGCGTGGCCTGGGTAGCACTGCATGCCAACACCCTCCCTGGGCACCGTGGCTGCAGAACCGAAGCTCACCGGCTTCAGGTGTGCTAAGGTGTCTTTCTGTTCAGTCATTCCATCCAAGAAGCTACCTGCTTCACAACCTTTTACAACATGAATTGAGCCACTCTCAGTATTATTGGACTTCCCAAAGAGTAGGGCATGATTGGGCTGAAGTGGAAGTCTGGGGGGCAGATAGTGTCTGTATTTGTATTTCTCACTGGTAAAGCAATTCTGTTTGTTTAAATTCTGTAATGATGGAAAAATACAAAGAATCAAAATGAATAATGCATATTATGTAAAATATAAATCAAATAAGGACAAGTGGGATTCAGGATTCTTGCAGAGTATTGCTATACTGTGAGGTTGGAATAGCCTTACTTCACTGGAAAATTTCTTCCCTACATTAAGGGGTGCTTCCTTGTAAAGGATACCTGGGACAACTTCGACTTCTTCAAGAACTGTGTCCCCTAAAATATAAAATAAGATGATTGTGCTCCGTTTTTTGCATTTTTTCCCTCAAAACTTTAGCCTTCTACTTGTGGTCTTTATTCCTTTTCAAACTCACTATATTATATAATAGGGCCAGCTATACATTTTCTGTTGTCATTCTTTATCCATCTTTTCTAATAAGATGAAATAATGATATTATGATTTATTAATATTTATGTCTATGTCAAAATGTGACCTCTCAGATATCATTTCCAAGGGGAGTTGTGTAATTTTCCATTCTGTATAAACATTAATGTAATCTATTTTATGAATGAAACAATTTTACCTAATACAACTGACTTTAAAAATTTCCTTTTCCACTTTACTCTTCTGTGTTGGTGCTGCTACTGATTGAACTCAGGGGCACTTAACCACTAAGCTTCATCCCATTTACTCTTTACTTCAGAGTGTTGAAGGAGAAAAAAACTTGCCTTGTGTTGAGTACTTTGGTTTGTGTAAGGCTGAATGTATTTATATTTAAAACATACGGAATACAATGATGCCTATTTATATGAAATACTGAGTTCATGTTCTCCTTGATTTTTACCATAAGAAAGTGGATAAAATAAAGATTAAACAGGAATATGAATGACTTACTTTTGCAGTTTGTGTTCTTAGCTTTCCTGCTTTTATAATCTAATAAATACATAAATAGAATAAAACCTAATTAATTAACTATTTGTTTTATATAAATCCATTTTTAGCTGGGCGCGGTGGCGCAAGCCTGTAATCCCAGTACTTAGGGAGGCTGAGACAGGAGAATCGTGAGTTCAAAGCCAGCCTCCGGAAGGGCGAGGCGCTAAGCAACTCAGTGAGACCCTGTCTCTACATAAAACACAAAATAGGGCTGGGGATGTGGCTCAGTGGTTGAGTACCCCTGAGTTCCATCCCCGGTACCAAAAAAAAAAAAATCCATTTTTGTTGCCAATCACACAATACTAGAGACTGAATGCCTCTTGAGAAAGTACGCATTTGACTCATGGCTCTGGGGGCCCAAGGTTGAGAGGACAGCTCTGATGAGCGTTGTCTTGCTGGCTGAATCCTGAGGTGGTGCAGGGAGGGCACCACATGGGAAGAGACAGAGAGCATAAGTAGGGTGCTCTGGCTTTCTTCCTTTTATAAAGCCATTAGAATTCAATCTGATGGTTCCATTCCAATGACTTTATCTAATCCTAACCAACCCTTCAAAGGCCCCACCTCTCAACATGGTAGTTTCCATCTTCTAAATAAAGTTTAACTTGCATATTAAATTTTAACCTACAAAATTCACATATTATAATTTAGCTCATAAAACTCAAGGAACACACTCAAGTTGCATCCAAATCATAGCAAGTTTAAATTATTAAATTTCTAATTAAAAAGTTAGAATTTCAAAGTATCTAAACTTTCAAAGAAGTTAGATGTCTTTCCCGTGGTTCCTTGGTGGTCATTCTGCTTCCATCTGCTTCAATCAATGTAACTCAAAAGTTCAGGAAAGTCAGAGAAGAAATAATTGTGGCACAATAAGAAGATACTGTAAGGTGCTCTATGACTCTAATTTGTAGTTTCCTATATATTCTGGAACACATAGCAGTGTTCATGAAACTTGAAAAGAAAAGTGATTTCTCACCAATAATTTGCAACTCATGTTTGGAGGGTCTTTCAGAACAGTATACTGTCTTCAAAGAAATCCTACAGATGCCAGGATTCTAAAGCTTTTCTATACCCAACAGATTTGATGATGGCAAGCTAGTTTAAAATACCTTCTATACAATTCTGCATTCGTGATCTCATGCCATACCTTGGAATGTAGAACTACTTGTTTACTTATTTTATTTTTGATATTTTAGGGCCTGAGCACAAAAGAGCAAAAAGCAAAGAAAAGTTAGATTGTCTTTTCAAGGAGCCAGCACCAGGGTGCAAGGATGTCAGACTAAATTTATTGTGATGTCCCACACTAAAAATATGGAAGATGAGATCAAGAAAATTGAATGATAGCAGGTGTTAAATCATAAGAATAAAATGCTTATAGCCACTTTCACCAAATCTTTGTATGTAATAATATGCTTTAACTCTTCAATCTTAGAAATCAAAAATTAGGTCAAATATTAGACTATTTTCTTGACTAAGCCAGTTGATGAGCAAGAAGGACAGGAAGGTATCTCTGCACAGAACAAGAAAGGGAACCCTACTGAGGACAGATTCCATGGTGCAGTTTAAAGGAAAGAGTTCATACTAGACCTGTATCCTCTCTAGAATGAATAGAAACTATTTATCTTAAGATAGTAACAAAAGCTGCTAATAAAGATGATGTTTATAAGGCAATGTTTTTTTCTTACTTGAGAATCATCATAGCATAAGAAATGTTCAGACACTGAAACTGGATGGCCTGAGCAGTTCTAAACTCGCCACTCCTTAACTATGTTGTGTAACTTTACCTGATTTTCTTAAAGGTCCATGTCTCCGTTTCTTCACCTGTGAAACAGATAAAATGTGAAGAATAAATCAGTTACTACAATACATTTTATGCTATTTGTGTCTGTGTGTGTTTGTGTGTGATGTGTGTGATGTGTGTCCAGGGTTACTGGGGTTGATCACTGGTCCTCCCTTATTTTGAGACAGGGTCTCATTAAATTGCCCAGGTTGGCTTCCAAATTGCTATCCTCCTGCCTTGGAACCCTGAATAGCTGGAATTACCCAGATGAGCCACCATGCCCAGCTATACTAATATTTTTTCTGTCCTTGTTAATACTGAGTGTTCATTAACTGTCAACTACTATCAGATTTTATACTTTATTTTTCTTGTGCTTTTGTTGGTTTCCTTACAATGATTTCTGTCTTTCAGGAATAGTCAAGATGCAAGACATACAGCTAAACTAGAAAACTAATGATAAAAAACCACAATTTCTAGTGAATTGAATTGTAATGTCCCTATAATTTATGCACAGAAAAATGATCACATATGAATTCATTCACTATTGCTAGTAACATTAAGGTTTCTTTTGTGTACAAATATTAGATTTTTGAAAATCAGAATGATACTTTATTTCAACCCTCTGTAATATTGTTGTCACATTCATTTTTCCAACTTTAACCAAATTTGGTGGTGAGATATAAACACGTATGTCAGTCAGCATTACTTCAGTATAACATAATGCCTGAAATGATCAACTTATAAAAGTAAAACTTTGTTTTGGCTCAGAGTTTTGAAGATTCTTTTGCATGATTGATCCTATTGCTTTTGGTCCTGTGGCGAGAGAGTACATCATGTCAGGAGCACAAAGGCAGAGAGAACCTGCTCACCTGTGGCCGGGAGCAAAAGCAAGGAGAGGCAGGCATTCTACACCCTCCCTAAGGGTATGCCCCAATATCCTAAGGTCATCCATTCCTTTTACAATGAAGTATATTTTAAAATATCTTGTTTGAGGTAATAATCTTGTATTAATTGTATGAATGGTGTGTTTTCAGAGTTGATATATCAACATACAGAAAGGTAGCATGCACTGTGGCACACTTGAATACATGGAGTGCAGTATAGGTACATGTGAGCATGTGTATATGTTAGGAGAGAAAAGTGATGGCATGGATATAGGATTCTGCAAGCCAAAACCCATGTTCCTCAGGACACTACTTCATTTACATAGCCACTGTTCTAGGACAGTTCATGTAGCAACAGTTACTTACAGGAACTGATGTCTAAACTACTTGTGAGTACTCATGGAATATTAAGAATATAAACATAACTCAAAGTGAAATTTGGGGAGCATTTCAATGACCACAGGATTATTGATTTTTTATCACTTTCCAAACATTTTGGAACTGTCCTGAATAAACAAACACAGTATATAAACACCCACTTGTATTAGTGGCAAATATCCCTAGAGCTGTTAGGGATATGTACAAAGCTAGGTAAACAGACAGAGTGCAATACTCTCACATGCTTAGAATATAAACAGAACATCTTCTGAAAGAAAATATATAAAGTCACATTTAAAGAACGAGCAATTACAGTGGAGTATGCACCAGTGAAACACTGGTTTAATTGAAATATGACATGGCTTACAGAGAAGGTATGTGTCAAGAAAAATCAAACAGTAAAAGCAATATCCATTTTTCTATTATTTCAAAAAGTTTTCTGAGGAATTTAGAAAGATTGACAAAAGTAAATCTTTTTGAGAAAAAGTAAGCATTTTGATCTCAGAACAATATTTTAGGCAAATGACTGAGGCAAAACACACTCAGTATGCACATCCATGGATACTTGTACAAACACACATATTCCCAAATTGTTATTCTTGAATCATCATTCAAACATTGATTTAAATAGATATATAAAAAGTTCTCTTGTATTTGCCATATTAAAATTTTACACAAGAAAAGTTGTACTGCTTTGTATTTAATCTTACAGCTCTGTCTTTATCTCAAGAATGAGTATAAGTTTGGTAGCAATGAAAAAATAATTTTTTGTTTAGTAGAGAAAAATGTTTATCTGAGTATCAAGATTGTAAACATTGCTTAATTCAATAGCATTCATCTCAAGTGATGCATTCAGGCTGCTAAGCCCCAGTCCATCTGCATCCTGGAGTATGAGAGTCCCTCCTTTCTCTGTGGTCCACATACTCTTTTCCTCCTAAAGCCTGATGTTATTTTCTTTACCATAATTTTATTTTTAGCTATGAATTTCTTCATGCTTCATTGAGAAAATTGTGACAAGCCTAGTATCTCTTCATCTTCTCTTTAGCATGTGTGCACTATTTCTATGAATATTCCTGGGTGGTGCCCATGATCTCCAATTTGATGGATGGCACAGTCTTGATTCTATCAAAGTTCAGCCTCTTCATTTCTGTGCTGGCTCTGGTTTCCCTGACTTCTCCAGGCCATCTCTTCTACAGTTATTTTACCCTTTGTCCACATAATTTTTTAACCATTCTCTACAAGATCACTTCCATGACACATCCACACACTGTAGTAGCTTCTATATTAAGGAAAGAAGAGAATAGTTTTTTAATTCCCATCCCTTCTTTACTTAACTGCATGCAAACATCACTAGGAAGAATTTTTAATAAGTATAGCTATGGAGACTTTGTCTCAAACACTTTAAATTGGACTATCTCCCCAAATTTCCGCTGACTCCTTTTAAAAATGTAACCAAACTCAATAGTATGTCTTTTATTATATCTTACATGTATTTTTTAAAAATATTCAATACATCATTCTATAATCTTAAAACATTTTTCACTTAGTTTTTAATCTCAAGACATATCTAGTTTTACATAGCAATTTAGCAACTCCCTCTTTTCAGTCTCCACTGCTGGTTTCTCTCTTTTGATGATCTCTATTTCTCACTATAACTCTCTTCCTGCATTTGTTTAATAGTAGTAAATAATATAAGTAAGGTTATATGAATTATATTTGTAATTTTCAGCATATCTGCCCAGTATATGCTTTAAGCATATACCTAAATATTTCATTTTTTGAGTATTTAAAAGTGGCATTGTGTTTCAGTCTTAACATGTCACTGTTAATAAACAGAAATGCAATTAAAGTGTAAAAATAAAACATGTGTTTCTTCAGGCCCAGTGTATTCCTTGAATTCTAGACTATTTACATAATATCTCCACTTAACATGTTCCAAATAAAGAGCATGTTAAATTCAAAATATACAAAGTAAACTCTTGCTATAAAGCTATGCTTTAGCATTAACCCTTGTCGCAACACATGACATTCAGTTTTTAAGTTTCCTCAATCATAGACCTAGGCATCATCCTTGAATGTTCCTTTTCTCTCAGTCTCCAAATCCTTTGCCAAGATTGAAGAGGTGTGGAGATTGAAAGGGCCCACAGGAATCCACAGAACATACTCATGCAAGACTTCCCATGGTGACTCAGGGAAGGTAGGCTAACAGTGGAAGTCTGAGGGGCATCTAGGGAAAAGCTTCCTTTGGTCTTTCTTATTCTCACAGGGATGAAATTCTTCTCAAGACTGAACTGCCAAGATTTGTCTGACAAATTATGATTTCAAGAGAGTTCAAGGAAGGAGTTCCCAGCAGGGTACTTTATGTCCCTGTGGTCATATTGGCAAGCTCCACTGTCTAACCAGTCAGGTGAAAGGCACTGATAAAAACCCAGGGCTGGATGTTCCCAGGGAGTTTCACACTATAAAGAGCACAGTGTAAATCATCTGTTAGTTATTCTCTTAGTTGTCTTTATCTCTGCCAAATGTCAAAAACAGACATCTAGATGTCCCTAGAGATCAAGCATAAAGCTGTCCCATTTCAACTGTAAAATAACTGCTGGTACCTACACCATCCTGCAGGAGATTGTGGTGACTCTATAACTATATCCCTGTATTTCCTGCCAATATCTTGGTCCAAAATGCCACATTTTAAAATGTGGGAAACCTTTATTCTCATGTAACTTATCCTATTTTACATACTTTCTCCTACCCCATAATACACACCCTTTTAGTAGTTAATGTAAAATTTTAAAAGTAAAAATAAAATCATGTACTTTCTCCTATCATGCTAAGTTAAATAAACCAATCCAAAAAAATTAAACATTTTCTCTGATAAATGGATGCTAACCTACAATAAGTGTGTGTGCTGGGAGAAGAAAAGTTCAATGGATTAAATAAAGGATAATGAAGGGAAGGGAGTGGGTTTAGGAAAAGATTCCACTGAATCTGACATAATTTTCCTATGTGCATGTATGAATACACTACAGTAAATCTCACCATTGTGTACATCCACAAAATTGGCTCCTAATTAGAATAAGAAATATTCTGTGATTGTATAATTATACCAAATGGACTCTCCTGTCATGCATAACTAAAAAGGACCAATAAAATATGAAATTAAAAATAAATAAAATAAAATAAAAAATAGTTTTAATATCTCCATGCCACTCAATGTAAACATTTCTCTAAGTTCTTCATAAATATTAAGATGTTAAATTACTGTAACAATACCATGAAGGATGTACTTTCATTGTCTTTATTTTCATTTTATTTCTCTATTGAGAAAACTGATCCACAGAGGGGTTTCAAAACATACCAAAAGATTGGAGGCATTTCAGCAAAGAGGTGAATCTAGGAAGTCTATCTATTGCTGAAGGTCATGCTATGGACCACTGGGCTGTTTTCTCTGAATGATTTGATTATATTCATATAAAATAAATCCTTTGTACATACTTCATATGCAGTAAAATTATAAGGGACACACACTTGAATTCTTAAAAGAAAATCAGCATGCTCTGCTTTCTTTTCTTACTGCTTAATACTGTCTAGTGAAATTTTATGTCTTAATCAAGTTAGGTCTCCTAGGCACAATAATATTATCCGAATTTCACAATTTATTAGAGAAATTGGAGTTTCATTTTAAGTTGAACTCCCTTCAGAGGCAAATAATAGACTGTGGTTTGTATTCTTAAAAGCTTATGCTATTCGAGTGCCACCAGTGTTCATCACTGTGAACAGGGCATGGTTAAGCAGACACCCTGTCACAGATGAAACACACCATCTTTCTTCTTCTTCTTCTTTTTTAACGTTCTTCTGCATCTTTAGTTTCATCACATCCAATTACAAGATTATATCTTGCCATCAAATCATTTGCCATTCTTGTCTTTGGATCCCTACGTGAGGTGACAACCAAGACACTAATATTGTAAAAGTCAGTCATGGAAGAAAGTGTAGACAAGTCCAATGAGATTTTTGAAATAAAATGAGATATTCTTGGAACTTAGTGAGGCAAAGCTTTTAAGTTTTTTTTTTTTTCTTTTGCCCTTTAAAGTGTTCACATTGTGATTCACCATATTATTACTAGGCAAGATAGGGGAATCTCATTTGATACACTTCATTGTAATTTATATTAAAATTCAGGGATTCTGAGACTTCTAATGCATAGAAATGTAGCAGAATTTACATCTTCTACTTTGGTAATCAGGCATGTTATTGTCTGTTACCCTTTGCTGATTCCAATGTCACAAACAATATTTCTATCTATGTCTCAAGCTGAATTCATATATGGCTTAGGATACAGATGGAATTTTATACAATCTGGCTTTGGGAGGTATAAAATAAATAGAATTTAACCAACAATGCAATTAATTGAATGTAATTTAATAACATCAACACCATTTCACCCTAGAGTATTGGTACATTCTTTGTTATGGCAGAATCTTTGTATAAATGCTCAAATACTCCTGAGAAACAATTAGAATAAATATTTCTTTTTTAAAAAAGTCTTTTTCAGGGGCTGAGATTGTGGTTCAGTGGTAGAGCGCTTGCCTTGTATGCGTGAGGCACTGGGTTCGATCCTCAGCACCACATAAAAATAAATCAGTAAAGATATTGTGTCCACCTACAACTAAAAAATATTTAAAAAAAAAGTCTTTTGCAAAATATTCCTGGGGGTGGAGTAGTGGCTACTTTTAGTAATAGCTTTCATTGAATTTGAATAATGAAAATTATGACATGACGATATAGTTCTAGGCATCTATACTTGAAAGTAAATCAATTCTGATTTATCAATACTTAAATATCTCACAGTAGGATGGTATTTTTCCAATAAGCTATTTGTAGTGGAAGCAAATGCTAACATGGTTTGGCTTTACCTTTATATTTTTAAAGAGCGAGTATTTTAAGCACTATGATAATTTTATGTGATTTAAAAAGTTGATTTGAAAATGCTGCTATGAGACATAATTGGTAAACTTTTGAAAAACAGCAACAGTGGTCATTTGTTCTACATGATGTCAAAACTTTAGCAATAGATCATAAATAGCAGGTGTTGGCTCAGGGATCTAAAGATATACTAATGATCAAAACAGATAATCCCAAATAATGAAGCTGTTCTTTAAATGTTTGAAATTTGAAACATAGAGATAGACACACAATTTCATGAATACTGGCAAACTATCTTGGTATTCATTTTTAAAATATCCCTTCTTAACATCATAATCAAATTGAACTAAGTGTGTTTCTAATATAAAAGTTTAAAGAAATAATTATTGAAAATCTTGAAAAATATTTTGGAATAAATTTGTCTTGCAGATCTTGGTTAATCACAGAAAATTTCATGATGCATAAAAGAAAGACTACATATTGAAGTGAATGTAATATTAAACACAGGTGAAGCACAAAATACTGTGAGTCAAGTAAATATGCAAATGACAGAAGAATATATATTTACAGCATATATAACAAGATAGTTCTTAAAATTCAAAAAATTAAATTTCCCATAGAAAATAAATTGAAAAATTATGGACATTAATGTGATGTGAGCACACACACCAAGTTTACATGTAGAGTAGGCATACATAATAGGAACTAGAACCATCAGAATTGGAAAAATTAAACTCTATGCCTTTCCCAGCTCGACAAACATTTAAAAGGTTGTTAATATCAAGAGTGGAAGAATGTGTGTAATAAAGACACTTTCATAAATAATAGTGTGCTTGTGAAATGAGAGAACAAAGCAGGTATATGTACCTAAATCAGATATAGAATATTACTATAAACCAAATTTTTAAAGGAAAGTTAATATTTAGTAAAAGTAAAAATAATCATAAACTTTGGCACACCAGTGGTATGAAATTCTGTGTTGATTTTCTTTGTATTAATAACCAATGGTATGGGGAGATTTTAACCACATACTGAAGAATGAATGGCATTTCATTTAAATACATGAACATATGCATCTATGAATATGTCAATATGTGTATGAAAAACAGAGAATTTTGGTACAAAGTCTAAGCCCTCCAATTTTTGCATTGCTTATTGTTTAAGCTATGTCTAATTTCCATAAGCACCCCCTATAGTTGCAGTTGTATATTTGGTCTCTCCAAGAAAATCAATAAAATATCATTCCTGCACTCATATAAGCAGTAGCTTCCTCAGTTTTTATAACCACCTCAGCATTGTACAGGGAACTCAATTATAATTCTCATCTGTCCCCATTAAGTAGATTTCACTATTTAGATTTTACAAATAAAAAGTTATTACTGAAAAGGACAGAGTGACATATTGAAGACCATGTTACTAATAAGTGCTGAAGTAAGAATTCAGTGTAAGTTTGGTCTGGCTTTGACATGTACCTGACAAAAGAATTTGGTGTTATTCCTTATAACACCTATATTCAACTTTCTTTTCTCTCTTTCACATCTGTCTTTTCACATTTTTTTATTTGTAAATGTGAAAATAAAGAATTTTGCTAAAAAATGCTTAGCATCTAAAAACATCATTAAATCGTGTCAGAATGTCTTGAAGAATATTCAATTATATTTATACTGAATAAAAAGTGATTCGACTGTAAATGTATGTGTATGTATATGTTTGTAGATATATGTGTGAGTATGCATATATATCTGACATATATGTACACCTATATATATTATCTCTCTTAGGGATGTACACATGCACACACACACACACACACACACACAAGCATTGCCATCACCTCTCCCATCACCCAAAACACATTTCTGCCCATGTGTTATTGCTGTTTATGTCTCCTGTCAGTATTTATGGTGTTTATTATCATTATAGTTCCTATGTTCATGTGAAATGAAAATTAGTAAAAGCATATATACATATAGACATCTAATTTTTGCAGTCTCTCTTAAATCATCAACAATCACTGAAACTTCCATGTGAAGTTGGAATAAACCCCTCAATTTGTGTCTTCTCTCCTACCTGTGTTATTATCATTGTTTTGATGATTTGGAGTTTATGGAATACATCTCTCTCCATGCATGCCATTGTTCTCTGCTTTTAGGAGATACTAAGGGAGTTAATGGTTGATGCTTTTTATTCCTAATCTTTCTATACTTTTTATTTATTTATTTTTAATTTCTCCCTCCCTCCACCCACAACTGCTCAAACACTTTTAACTTTCATTTTGCTCTACCCATTATTATTATTTTTTTGGCTTAAATTTCATTGTGTTCTCATATTCCCCTGCTCCATTATGCCACCAGGATGGAATGTTCAAATACCCGACGTGTAGAGAAAACTCATGCTTAAAATTTCTCAACCAGTAGTTTGTAAGGTGTTAGGACTTATAATGTGCAATTCAATCTCTCCTCTTAGGTGATTTCCCTGTAAGCAGAAGTGACTTTTACATGCATTTTAGGTAACTAATACTCACTTCACATCCATTAAGTTAGTTGTATGCTGTATATTGCCATTTCCTGCTGGGATAAAAGTGATGCACAGTAGACACATTCTTAAGTTGTTATGGGCATTCGCAGGTTTCAAGAGTAGACTCTACTTATATTTTTGAAATGTAACTGACTTTATCTTTATATCTGAGTGTCTATTTCTATAAATTTCTTACATAGAAATCTTTAATTTTTATTGTTTTATAAAATTACCTTTGTTTTTAGTATAATTAGTACTTGAAGTTAAGGAAGTTATAATATAAAAGAATTTAAAAGGCACTGGCTGAAAGATCTGTTTTGTGATGCATTAGAATCATTATTATCTGCATTATGTTTTAAGAAAACTTGAAAATACAAAGACTAGAATGGAAGGGGAAATATACCAGTCTAAAGTTACTTTATAATTCCCTTCTTTCTAATTCTTCCACATTCTCCTTTCTTCCTGCCTTGTCCTTATTCTTTTCACTGTATTAAAGGCACTTGAATACATGTTCACACACAAATGGACAGCAAAGCATCATATATTAAGGAATAAATATATTTTCTAAATTGAAGCTTATTCATACTAATATTCCAACATAGATCAAATTCAAATTCAGGAAAATGATTGAGCTATTGAGAAAATTTGTTTTATTTACTATTTGTTAACTGATTTTTTATGTAGTATAAGTTTAACCTTTAGACTTTCATTGCATAGCTTTCCCTCTATGCATCCAGTTCACACACGCTCCAGCCCTTCCCACCTTGGCATGGTATCCAACAGAAGGACCCTGGACATTGAAATCAGTGTAGATTTAACATTGTGTTTAACTTTAACCAAGCTAGCTGTGTGATATTTACTTTGCAAATAATTTAAGATGGCTGATCCTCAATCATTACTTGTTCTAACACCAAGCATTACATTGTATAAGAAGATAAAGGACTTTACAGCATGATAAAAGAGAAGTTATTTTTTTTCTCTTAAATGTTTATATATATATATATATATATATATATATATATATATATATATATATATAAAGAGAGAAATATATAGAGGGGAGAGACAAAGAGAAAGTGAGACAGAGAGAACAAGACATTTTCTCTTTTCTGCACATAACAGAAGAATGAAATAGGAGGGGAGTTAAGGATGTTTTAGAGGATTACACCACACCAATGTTAATTTATGCATTTGCAGATTATCATCCATTCACTCAAGCATGTGTTTGAGTACTGGGTGTGAATCACACACTGTACTAAGTTCTGTGAACACTTCATAGGCACAGGCTTTGTCTTCACTGGTTCCTGTGAAAGCAAAGAGCTCAAGACTTTGAAGATAGCTAAGTTACTTCAAGGTTATAATTAACAACATTTCTAGTTTACATTGTGATTATTTCATAGGTAAAGAATACTAGAAAATAAATAGTATATATTTCCTTTTAACATTATGAACATAAACTGTATTGCATATTTAGTTTTCATTTGCAATAAGTTTAGAAAACAGAGATTAAAAGTTGAAAAACAATGCTAAAAACTATTATCTGTTATTTCTGCTAGAGAAAAATATAAGTGAATATTTGTCAAACTGGCTGATACAGATATAACTTTCATTTAACTTTATATTTGTAAGCTTGAGGACTGCATTAGATGGGTTTGAAATATCCAATCAGGAATAAATAATACAGTCATGCAACTTCTGGTATCTGTGAAGCTTTTTAAGCAATAATAGAATATCAGTTGCAGATATTCCAGCTTCCTCAAATATACTGGTATATTATTATGCAATCTCCCTTTCTCTCTCTGTCTCTATCTCTCAAACACACACAAAGAAATCCTAATTTAAAAGATAAAATGAATAAATAATACATTTCTTATGAAAATTGTTAAGATACATGTATTTCATTGTTAGCATAAATGGTCAAAGAGTAAGAACATTTGTAGTATTTGAAGTTTCTATAATACATTTATTATATTTGAATCTAGCATGCACACACACACACACAGAGACACACACAGACACACACTGAGGAATTCTTCAAGTCCTTGGTCTAGTTGAAGCAATGTAGCCTGTATAGTGTATACTACTATAACCTGTTTAATTGCAGCAAATCAATATAGCTCCATACAGTATTCCTAATACAGTTGAGAAAAATTAATTTTGCTCTTATTTTCTTCTGAGTGAGCAAATGAAAAGAACAATCACCTTGTTCTCAGCTGTGCCTCCGCCATTCTACTACCTTTTCATTGACCATGGGAGTCACACTCATACATCAAGTAGATTGTCAACAGGATTTACTTAACTCATTTTAATGACTGCCTAAGTTTATAAATGGAAACTTGTACATTTGGGTGGGAAATGGGGGGGGGTGGAATGTGAAGACAATAGGCATGGGGACTTCAGGGGGTGACTCTACTCAGGCTGCTACAATTGGACGAATTTTCACTCATGCAAATATCTCCAAGAAAGGGAAGGCACCATTGGCCTTTACAGAGGAAGGTGAACTGGGAAGAGCCATTGAGCTTTATGGTCCTGAAGAAGGGTGGGCAGTGGTTGTATCTGAATCATCAAAGGAAGAAGGAGGCAAGCCCTATCCTGGAGTATGTGGGGACAGGCTGGTCCTTTACATTCGGTTATTTCTTAGATAACAATAGAGCAAACTTTCTCAACCACCAATACTTTCCATGGATCTCAAATAACATGTAACTGTCAAGGCTCCATTAGTCAAGATGAATAAATACCATTTGTCTCTGAGCAAGTTAGAAGCAATCACAAGCATCCATGAGATAGGATGTAGGAGTTTCTGGCAAATTCTTTTTGGAGATTTTCCTCTAAAACCATTGGTCCATCTAATTGAGATTGTTTCATCTGATTGGCAAAGCTTAAGTTGAATTTTACTAAAATTCTAGAGTTTAGGAAATTCCAGAGTTCAGTCCTTAAACTTCAGCCATAGTTGCAAAACACAAGATCAGGAAGCAGTATTATTTTCAAGTCCTCAGATCACCAGTTAAAAGGCTCTGAGAGTCTTTACTACTTGTTTGGAATGTAAGGATCTAAAAATGAAGTTCAATTTTATCTGAATCTTAGCACCAAATTGTGAAACTCATTCATAGGACTACTAAGGGTATGATTTTATTCAAAATATTGTAATAGAAAAAAAAAACACAACTATATCAGTTAAACGTTGATTTTATCTGCAACTTTCACAAAATCTGATTAACAATGATTGAAAACCTAGCATGCTGTTTATCTTGCACAGTGAATAGCAGTGTCATGTGGTCATTGAGAGCATAGATTAAAGTCACATTTCCTGGACAAGACTTCTCACTCCTCTGCTTCCCAGCTGTGTTATCTTGCAAAATGGGTTTGTTTTTTCTTGAATTCAGATTTCACATTTGTAAAAGGGAGACTGAAATAGTACCCACCACAACAATTGCTGGCACATGGAAGGTGCTCAGTTATGTACTTGCTGAATAGATGGATGGGTGCATAACATTGGAAGGACAGAGCTGGAAGTACAGAGAGTGGCAGTGACTGAAAGAAGGCATCACGAAGCCATCACGTTTCTCCAATGCCTCATCCACTGTGGGCCAGGAGACAGGGCAACCCAGGCATCCCGTGGATGTTTAAAGCATTGGAAAAGGAAGGAACAGTAGCTTTCAGACTGTCCCTTTGTCAGAGAAGTAAAAGATTTGCAATAGCCCCTCTTGCAGAACTGCGTCATTTTTGTGTGTGTGTGTAAAGCTAGTATATATTTGCTTCTAGAGATAATAAATCTGAGATATGAGTATTAAGTTTTCTGAATTTGTAAAGTGTAGGAATCTGGTGAAAAGGAGACAGGAAATGCAATATTTGTGTTACATGTGCAAAACTGCAACAATTGAAGATGAAATAGATGGCAGATGTGAACATATCCTTAGCTTATGTCAAGACAAAATTCCCATTCATTTTGTATGAAAAGTGCTTTGACAAATCCAGAAGAAAAAGAAATATTGGAAAAATAAGAAATGGACATAAAGTACATTCTCAGTGGTCTTCTGTCTTGTTAACTCATGGCTCATGCACAACTTGGTCCCCAGTGATGCTTTTAGATATGTCATATCACACCATCCCTCTGCTTAAGGCACTTCAACAGAAAACCATGCTGACAAAACTTTAAAATTCTCCTGTGTGATCCAGTCTGTGAGGCCTCTCCTCATCCTCTTCTAGTTTCAGGGAGAAGGTTCACATGAAAATCTATAATCCCCACTTTCCTACTGTTGGCTCTGCCATCCAGGTTAGACAATTACCTTAAATTTCCCAAAAGAACGTCAAAAGAATGGTATGTGTGTGATCCAGAGCAGAGCTGTAAACAACCATCATACCATTCTTCCTTTCCCCTTCCTCTGACTGGATGCATGTGATAGACACCAGCAGAACCAAGTGGAGAAGCTTCGCTGAACGACTTGCTGAAGAAGAGCCAGGCCCAAGGAAACACACACACATACACACACGCACTCAGAGATCATTATACAAATCCCCAGTGGGAGATTGTTAGCTCCTAAAAATCATTAGACCTCAACTAAAATAGTTTTTAAGTATACCAATGATGAGAATGTTCACTGTACTTTATTAAGATCCCTTCCCTTTCCCTCTGATTCTGGTTTATTTCCCTGGACAAGGTTTTATATATATATCTTAAGCACCGTTCTTTTTTTCTCCAGTTGTGTTTTAGTTCAGAAAATTTCTTTACCCCATCTGCAAATAGATTCCTTCACTGGTTTCAATCTAAGAGCAATGTTTGATTAGGCAGAGTATTAAATCTGACTTTTCCATGTTGAGGAAGAAGGAAACACCTAGCCTCATATACCTTCAGGATTTCAATTTATAATTGGAAATTGATTGTATAGTATATAGCAATGTAGAGGCCACCACACACACACACACACACACACACACACACAGATAAGTGTAAAATAAGGATGGACCACAAATTAGAAGTTGAGTAAGTAGCTGAAGGATTACTGTGGTCTCCCCCAAAGTTCATCATTTTATATTCTTGGAACTGCTTCTAACGGTCTTGTGCTAGAGCCCTGGGATCCATACCTGGTCATATTCCACACTCTGCAAGTTTGAAAACTTGCAGACTATAGCCCTCTGTTACAAGGCTTAGGGCTACCGAAAACCTCCCCAAGAGATGCTGACAGCCCAAGAGGCAGAGCATCCATCCTTGCAAGACTCAGCTTCCCTTTTGCCACTTATGTTCTTCCATCTAACCAATCTCTTGGAGATGTCATTATTTCTGCCTTGTGATTGCCACTGTCTTGATTTTTATTTTACAAATTTATGAGTGTGTGTGTGTGTGTGTGTGTGTGTGGTGGCCTCTACATTGCTATACTATACAATCAATTTCCATTCCACTTTCCAACACTTTGTATCTACCTACACACTTTAAAAAAGTCTGGTATCTGTTACTTAGAAAGCAATATGAAATAGTTATTCTATTGAATAGTTATTCAACTTGAATTTTCATAGATATTATTTCAATTCTTCCTTCATGAAAATATTGTAGAAATTAATACTTTTAATATAGTGATGCTGAAAGTGAAATTCAAAGTAGTTAAATAATTTGTCGAAGTTTGCATAGCTAGAAAGTAATGAAGACAGGACAGAATTTAAACACTATTCTATGTTGTCTTTCCCAATCTACATCATTGACCACTGGACAAATGAGAAATGTCTATCTTTGGCTCCAATGTTAATTTTTGTCTCAATGAATAGTGCTCAAGATGACAGTATCTGGGATATAGCATGCGGACTTCTCATAAAGTATAAAGTAAGATATTTTTTCTTGAAAAAGCTTCAGAGTTTCAGAGTGATTCAAATATTGTATTCTGTACAGCATAAATATCAGATATACTGCTTGTCTCTCATTTTCCCCCACACTAACCATCCGTAACCGTATCTGCATTTTATCTTAACCATCTCTTCAGCCACATCAACACTATTGATAGAAATATTTTGCTTAACTAAACTAGTATTTTATAGCACCATAATTAATGCCAGATGGTTATAGTACTTTAATTTTAATTTGAGGAATATTGAGGATCAGGAACTAATTTAAATTTGCAAACTTATCATTATAAGAAAATGATGATAACAACATAAAGTCCAACATTAGGTTGTAATTGAGAATCATAAAACTCTACAAAAGTGTTATCTTGCAAATATCTCTAAATAAAAAGAATAAGCTACAAGTAGTTGAGAATTTTTAAAAAAATAATAAAAAAACTAGCTGAGACTTAATGTGAGCATATACCTACATAGGTTGTTTCCCATTTGTCACTTTTTAAAAAGCTCAACTATTGCTGTACAAAAGTGTGAAATGATACCTAGTATTTAATACTGAAAAAGGCCACAGTTGTAATTTATCACGAGATAGACTTTATATATGCATTTAGGTTGCACCAGATCAAAACCACCAAGATAGTCTCCAGTTTGACACATCAGAAATGCAATTTAGGTCTGTCAAAAGAAGTGACGAAAAAGAATAGCTATTTCTGACTTAACAGTATAAACAATATAGAAGTTGCTTTTTCAGTTGTTTAATCATATATATATATATATATATATATATATATATATATATGCATTTTAGCTGATAGCGTGAAATGTTTAAAGTAAAAAGGAACATTGAGAAGTTCCTTAAGTATTCCAAAACTCTGTGTTTAGAATCTTTAATGATGTTTTTTGAGTGAAAAATTTGTTTATGTTTTTATAGAGGAAATAAATAAGCAGTATTACAAGTATGAATGAATATTCTCTACTGTAATATTCACATCACTGAAATTTATCAAGACAATAATTATCAAATAGTATTATCACCTGATCATTATTTCTAAACTAAAAACTGAAGCACATATCAAAAATTTTAATTCCTGAATTTTAGGACTTTTGAATTTGCTTCAACTGCACATTAATGAGATTATCTATATTATACACTATAAAGAGAAATGATGGTAGGAAGATTAAGCTTAAAGAAAATATTCTGAGAATATTTATCAAGTTTAAGTATAGAAACTTAGCATCTTCATTAACTCAGAGCCCAAAGAAGGAAAGTTCATACATCACTGGGTTCCTACACTACCAGATTAGGGACAACTGCATTTCTTTTTTTTTTTTTTTAAATATTTTTTTAGTTGTAGATGGACACAATGTCTTTATTTTATTGCTTTGTACGTGGTGCTGAGGATCGAACCCAGGGCCTCACGCATGCGAGGCAAGCGCTCTACCGCTGAGCTACAATCCCAGCCTTGCATTTCTTTTATTCATTACTATTATTATCATCTTCATTGTTAGTATTTTGTAGAGCTGGGTTGGAAGCCAGGGCCTCGTGATACTAGGCAAGTATTCCACCACTGAACAATGCCACCAGCCCTAGACTTGCATTTCTAACATGTCCTATGGTGAGATATTAGGAAATATTTCTAACCCTAATCCAAACACAGACATATTCAAATAGAGGGCTTATAATACCTTCAGAACCAAAGCATTTTTGCTGAAGTTTTGCCATTGCATCTGTGCTGATAGAGCTGAACATGGAAAGCCATTTTCTGGAGTCTGTGTAAGTAGGAGTAAACACAGAAGGAGGTCCTCAGTGAGTAATTGTAGTTTGTGATTTGACTCTGACAATGGACAGATATTGTGAGAGATCTTTGTCTCTTTTCCATCATTGATTGGCTTGGGTGGCTTAATTATGTGCTCTCATAATCTATCAATTTCCCTGATGCTTTTCTGAATTCACTAAGAATATCTTCTTTTTTTAATAGTTAAAAAATTTAATGTTGTTCTTGGCATATAATTGGTACCCACTATGTAAGTGTACGTATATTTTGTATATGAATAGCTGCAACATTTAAATTGCCTGTCTCATTAAATTGTGACTCTATGATGGTTGTACCTTGTCCATATTGACACAACCTCAATACTTCTTTCAATTTAAGTGGGAATATTTCAAGATGAAAACATTCTTTTTTTTTTTTTTTTTTTTGGTACTGGAGATTGAACTCAGGGGCACTCGACCACTGAGCCACATCCCCAGCCCTATTTTGTGTTCTATGTAGAGACAGGGTTTCACTGAGTTGCTTAGTGCCTCACTATTGGTGAGGCTGGCTTTGAACTCGCGATTCTCCTGTCTCAGCCTCCCTAAATGCTGGGATTACAGGCTTGAGCCACCGCGCCCAGCTTCAAGATGAAAACATTCTGCTACAGGCTTTGTGCTGTTGATTTATCTGTAATGATCCACTCCTATATATTCTGATTTGTGGATGAATGTACAAGTTTAACTCTTAACTCTGATCAACACATTAAAAGCATGTATCAATATTGCCATTGAGAGATCACACCGTTTTCCCCAAATCTTTTTTTTTTTCTTTCTTGGTTTTTGTTTCATTCTATGGAAGTGGAATGATAAAATGTGATGCAAATTCATTGATTCAGTAATGGGATTCAGAGATTATGGTTGTTCCTTTGTGCATGTCATTTCACTAATTTCTTGGGGGGTCCTAACCATACCTATCTTTTTTCTCTGTGAGAACAAAATTAGCCAACATAGTTTAAAAAGGAAGGAAGTTTATAGTAGGGATAAATGCATAAAGACCTGAGCCCTAGAATGATAAAAAAACAAACTGACTTATTATAAGTTATAAAATTGAAGCTTTATTTGTATGAAATAAGGATAATAATAATCATAGCTTAAGGCTGTTGTGAAAATTAAATGAAATTATTCATCGGCAAAGCTTAGCACCATGTTTCATACATATAGATGTTCTATATCTGTAACAGAAAGAAAGTTTAAGTAGTTTGCCTAATACAGCAAAGAGTGAGAGTGGGTGAAAGCGGGGATTTTATCATTCCTTGGCATCCTCTTTCAATTTATTCCTTGAAATCTATACTGGTTGTAAATTCCATAGAAAGATAAGAACTTTTTAGTCCCACTCAGAGTTTCTAATTATGAGTTGCATTCTTTATAAAATTTCAAACAAATGTCTAGTTGTTTTCACCAAGCACTAAAAAAAAAGTACCCCTGCTTGTGAGATTGAGCATTATCTCAGTAACTACACCAAAATTTAGAAGACTTACAGTTTTTTATATACTTGTTAAGATAAGGTAGTCACATAGAAAATTATCTAAAATGGTACTAAAAATATATGTCTATAGAGCAGGGCAGACAAAATGAAACACAAATGTGTTTAATTTAAATGGATAGATTGTACTTTTAAGGGTTTATTGAAACAGCCAAACAGTTTTCATCAGCTAAGTTGATATCTCTAAGTACAATTTAGGACTTCACTGTCAAGTCTGCCTGTCAATCCTATTAAAGTTCTCAAAGTTGATTTCTCTTTCAACAGTATTGGTACCAAAAATAATTGAATACACTCTTGACTGTATCCTACTGCAGTAGAGATTCAAAATTAATTTGTGAAAGCATACAGGATCATATATCTAAGATCAAGAGAAAAATTCAGTTCTATATTCCTCTATAGTAGAACACAAGGTTTATGCTTTCAGTCTTATGTCTTAGATGCCAACACTACTTCAAGCAAATGAAACAACTAAAGCTTCTTGGACTCCAGATGTAGAAGCTGAGGGTGGAATTTTTCATATGTGTATGCCAAGATGGTGACTAACCTGTTTTTCTGCCAACCTGATCACATCTTTGTAAATTCTGCTGAGTATCACTGGACTGAGAAGGTGAAAACTCCATTTCCCAGTTTCCTTGTTAACAGACTTTGTGTTAGGTGTGCTGGTAGAAGATCAGAATGTGGAAGGACCATAGAAAACCCCTGTTTCTGATCCAACAGGCAGCCTTGGTGGTAAGTTGAGAGAAATGACAGTGTGGTTGCACAATTCCTGAAGCTAGCAGTCCAAGCTACCACCACCAAGTGTTGGTGGTCTTTCAGCTGCTGTTGTTTTTACAAATCCATAATGGAGAACAGAGCATTTCTAATTATGTCAAAACACAAACACAAGCATGTGGGCTCCAGCCTTAGAAATTAATTTCTTTAGCTAGGTATTATTTTTTCTTTGTGCTCTTGGCTCATTTTTGAGTTTTGCACTTTGGGTCCTTCTGTGTCATTGAAAGACAGTGTTTACAATTTTTAGAGTGGCTTTAATTTTCTTTGTCTGACTTATAATATGCTACTGTCTTATGTCTTAGATGCCAACACCACTTCAAACAAATGAAACAACAAAAAGCTTCTTGGACTCCAGACGTAGAAGGTAAGGGTGGAATTTTTCATATGGTATATCAAGATAGTGACTAACATGTTGGTCAACCTGACATGATCATGTCAACCTGATCACATCTTCATAAATTCTGCTGAGTATTGCTGGGCTGAGAAGGTGAAAACTCAGATTCTCAAAACCACCATAGAAAAGATATTGTCATTTTTAATTTATGTTGTACCTTTAATGACTCTGACCCTGAAATATATTTTTTTTCAAAATTATTCTGGTCATAAGTCCTTGTTTTGCTGTTTCTTATGGTGGATATTCATATGTGCATATATTTTTTAAAAATTTTTTTCTAGTTGTTGATTGATCTTTATTTATTCATTTATTTATATGTGGTGCTGAGGATCGAACCCAGTACCTCCCACATGCGAGGCAAGCACTCTACCACTGAGCCATGATCCCAGCCCCATATGTGCATATTAATATAAAATGTATAGACTACTTTTCAGATCATGGTTACAGTAACACCTGCTTAGTCTCTAATCCTTAATTGTATAAGTAGAAACACTGTGGTCATATATGCCATGTATAATTTCTTAAGCATTTTAGAAATCATAAAAGTCTCTGATTTCAGTGTGGCTAAGTAGAGAAATAGACTATTTAGCATGAATCTATTTCTCACAGATAGACTACAGTTCCCTGAAAATGAACCTAAATCAACCCCCTTTGATTCATGAAGATGGGTTTGCTTGGTGACCACTGACAAGTGCAGACTTGGTTCCTTGTGAGCTTTACAATCCATCCCCTGTACCTCAGTGGAGTTGCACACTGTCTCACCAACTGGATGAGAACAAGAGCTCTGGTATCTAATTGGCTGCATTTGAAACCTGTCTTCCTCAGTCACCTTCACCATAGCCACCCTGAATACCTCTGCACCTTAGCTGACAACCTGAGAAAGAGGGAGAACAGTATGGTGAGCATCATGGGATGATTTTAGTGATACTCAAGTCACACCTGGAACACAACTAGACACATATTCATCTATCTTTAATTAATGGTTGATATCATTATTATTAATGCCACTGTTTTCTCTGAAGATGGCAGAAAACCATCTCAAATGAACAACATTGAAGGCAAATTTTATGTATTATCATTTTGAATCATGGTACATATTTGTATAAAATAATTTGAAAATTTAAAGTACACATTAATATTTTTGCAATTAAAATGTCACTTCAGAGTGCATTTATAGTAATTATTTTAAATATAATTGGCAAGTACTACCATATGTAATTTACTTTTGATTGAGTGTATAGTTATTAAATATTTGTTCTGGTTATTTGATATTCAATATTATAACAGATTTGAATTTGAGTAAAATAAATTGAAACTTTTGCTAATATTAATTTGTTGGGCTATATCTTTATGCCATATTCTAGGCTGACACATGATAAAATATAAATAAATTATGGGAATATGGTCTACATATTCTAGAAATATGCTATGCATGAACTGGAAAGACATACATTCCTGAAGTTATAACACTGTATGATAAATACTATATCAGATATATGCCCAAACTTCTGGAGGACATAAAAAGCTTGTCAATAGCAATTAAAGTGGCATGTAAAGGCATCTGTTGAAGACTTCAAGGAGCCAATTATTTTCTGAGTTGATAATTATGAATGAGGACCATATTTTAGGTGAAGGATTGACAAAAAAAATTGTAGAAAGGTATTTAAAAAGTATGGTTTTTAAAAATAACTCTTCAAGCAACATGTGGCATTGATGAAAGTTGAATGGTGACTTTCAAGGAATGAGACAGAGGAGAGAAAACATAGAAACAACATTCAGCCAGATGTATGAAAGTGTGACTAATCTAGAAGTGAGTTCATTCTTGTAAAATTTTAATATTCTTTTCTCCATCAAAACTATACATACTTTCTTTTGACTAGTATTTGGTTAATGGGTCATATAAATTTTAATGTTTAAAGGCTTAAAACATAAAATCATACATTTTCTCATCCATGTCTCTAAATTTCACTCATCATGCTAAAATTATTCAAAATAATGAATTATGCCAAATAAGTAAATACATGTCTACAGCACTATTGTATAATCTACAAGTAATTCTGTAAATTTATATCTAACCTCTTCGCTAGAGCTTCAGTTTTAATAATTCAAACTCCTCTCAATTGAGAAGCCCTTTTTAGAAAACATTCAGGGGGGTCTTTACCTTTATTTTTATGAGCAACTTAGGAAGTACCACTCTTACTCTTCGTCTTTGGGCTTAGGTGAGTTAAAAGAACAACTTCTTGCTTCACCTTGTTATTTGTTTTGGACAGGCATGCTATTAATGAACAACCACAACCTACTCCGAAGCAGAGATTCTTCCCCGGAGCCTACTATGAAGTGTATGATCACTATTCACTCTCCTGACAAACCTGGTGCTTTTAATGAACATCCAGGGTTAACCTATAGCTATGTAACTCCCTGGCTGGCCTTTGTGAGATGAGAGTTCCACAGTGTGATGAAAAACACTCTTGTCTCTCCTAACTAATGAGAAGCAAACCTACTGTCTGGGCAAAGAGAGTGCAGAGAATGTGCCTCAGAGGGATCACTGCAACTATCCAGAAAATTATATCCGGGATCATTGCAGATCTCAGTACAGCAGTTTTTCATATCTTTACTTGAGAAGAGTGTAAAATAGAATTTGAAGGCACATGTTGGAGATGCTAATCATTTACTCTAATGCAGATCATTATTTATCTAGAAATAAATATTTCACACAGTTACTTAATTTCATAAAAACATCTGAGTTATTTGCTTCACTAGTCTTCCAAGCAGACTGTAGACCAGCCAGCTCCATACAGAAAGAAACCTAATAATACGATTCCTTGGGGCCAGGGTCCCAAGTCAGACTGTAGGAATTAAAATACATGCTTTGCTAATGCAGAGCCCTATAGTATAAGTAGAATTTGCCCTTCAACTTGATTCACCAACTGCTTCAAATATTAAATATTACCTCTCTATTGTCTTGTTTCCCTCCAATTAATTCCCTATATTTTATTCAAAGACAATTTTCTACAAGTCAATTCTGAGAACTTCCCAGAAAAGCTATCACAATCGGTGTAGTCAGAAAAATGCCTTCTCATTTTTAAAACCAATAATAAGGACCCAAAGTAAACCTAAAATACCACAAACTATAATATATATGACCTATACAGTATGATTTGGAACAATTTGGAAGAGAAGAGCAGAAGTCAGTATGTAATTCCTATTTGAGAGCTCAGCATGCGAACTAAGTAGGTGGAACAATTTCTGAAAGGCTAACTCTAATGCAACCTAATTTATACAGGTTCACTCTGTGAAACCATGTGGTGAACCAATCTTTCAACATTCAGAGGATTTCAAATTTAAATAGGCAACACCTTCACATGCAATATATTTTGTTACTTCTCCAGTAGGATTTGGGCTAGACGTTGTAGGGAAAATAAAGACAACATAAATAGCTTCACGTAAATTCAGGTTCATACCAGATATATAAATGAATTCTCTCCCACTTTCCAAAACATTAGCCTTTAAGATACTTATGAATTTCACAAAAGTGAAGTGGAACTGTAATAAAAGAAATGTGCATCTGGGAAGAGTATTGGAGCTATCTCTAAGAATACCCTTTCAAGGCCAATGCTGTACAGTGGATGAGTTATAGCACCAACATGAAGGAAAAGCTTTGAGGCAACAGCATATTGGAGATATATGTGTGTATGTATATATTCAGAATCGTTTTGCACCAGTAGGAAAGGTTAAGGACTCAGACAAGGGGAATGGCTGGAGCAGAAGACACATGGAAAGCCAAACTAACCTTTGTAGGGAAAATTGATAAGAGATACCCAAACTTGAGAGATTCGTTTTAATGCATTATTTTCTCATTGAATCTGGCTCTCTCCAAATTGGGAGAGCCAACTGAAGTCTGAAATCTGAGGAGCACGACTGCCTTAGGAAAGGTATGTTCTCCTTAGGACTCTTGAATGGGTCTATGTCAGTTAGATATCCCTGTCAATGTTGCATTAAAATAAAAAAAACAAATTCAAGTGGATAAATTCAGTTATTTTAATTTAAAAGCTAATTTGACAAAAATATTGAAAACTGAAAGGTTGGTGGTATTTTGTAGTCATTGTAAATATAAATTCTTATGAAAAAAGTTAGATACACAGTATGGATTATTTACAAATAGTTTTTGTCATCATATCAAGCCCTTATCTGAAGTTTTGGAGTGAGGGCAGTGTGTAAGTGCAGACATGGCTTCAGAAAGGCAAGTCTTTCCCTAGTGCTAGAGCATTATGGAAACTTCACCGAAGTATCCACAGTCGTATGCCCTTAATTAGAGGTCCTCAAAGCTTGCTGCATACTTTGAATTCATTCCTGTTGCAAGGACCTCAACCATCTGGAGACTATTTTTTTTCTGTGTTCATGTTACTTAGGGAGAAACTAGTGGGTCCCACACTGCACCCTCCATGAAAGTTAACACTGAACTTAGAAGATGGTGAGATATTTTGAGGCATTTCCTACCTATACATCCAAGAACTATTTCCTGTTTTGGTTTATGTCAACTTGGGCTCTGCTTTGGAAGAGTCTCTCATGCAAATGTAGAAAGCCTGCATTCACATGTGAGTCTTCAAAGTAAGTGGGAATAATTGCCAAATTCCCAGCTTACTGCAGAGAGCACAGGGCAGAGTTGCATGTCTAAACTTTCATTGCTTCTTCTACTTCCAACCTCTCCAGGTAAGGGGATGGCAAAAAAAAAAAAAAATGCTGTCACCTATGATATGTCATTCAAGATGTTGAGCTTTCAATTTGCTTGGCAACTCAGGTTTTCTAATCATAAAATCAAACAAAGACACCTATTTCAAGTATCCTATAATAGCTTATTAAATAAATTCTTACAATCTATAAAATGGAAGACTTTTCTGCCATTAAAATTCCGTTGTATATCTTTGTTATGTGTGTGTATGTGTACACATACGTATGTGTAAAAACCTAATGATAAATTATTAAGGTGGTTCTAAAACACTTGTGGAGTATGATCAAACTAATGAAAACGTGTTTGCTCATTTTTTTTCTAGTATAGTTGTGCATTAAAGCCTGTGTTAGGAAGAAAGGGAATCCTTAATAAAGAGCCATAAGACTTTATTATGGTTTTTCTTTATTTGAGTTTCACTTAGTTGAATTGACATATTTATATAAAACCCACCTCCTTATTCTGTTTTCATTCAATAATTTTTTAAACATACTGAAATTGTAGCATTAGAAAGTTATGTCACTGCCCTCAAGCATAAATAAAAATGCAATAAAAGTCCATTTGAGATTGAGACCATACCCTTACAGAAGGTACATATGCATTTATTTCATTTATTTCCAGCATATCTTGTTACTGCATACATATATAAGATAACTCATAACAAGTAAGACAGATTCCATGCCATTAAAAACTTTCAATGTGCAATAGCATCAGAATAAGTTTAAACTAATTTCTCACCATAACAGTCTTCTATGATTTTGTTCTCTTGTATTTTTTCTGTTGTATTTTGGAGCTTGTACACATGTGCACACAAAATTCATGTACTTGTGTGTGTGTATATGTATATATATATATATATATGTATAGTTTTGAAACTATAATCTGCTTAAGAAAAGCTATGATCTGATTAAAATTTGTTTTGTTCAAAGCACCTAACCAGGAAATATAATATTAAGAGAAATGCTATTAGCATCTAATACATACTAAGTACTATTCTAAGTGTTGTAAATGTATAGATTCATGTAAACATCATGTTTACATGAATTTATGAAAATGGATTTATGAAAATGGATTTATGAAAAATAGCAACATATAGAGGAATATTTCCTTTTATGTTAATTCTCTAAAGCAGGATTTGTGAGATAGCATTTCCCTGTGCAGTGAATATGGTTATGGATTGCTCACAAATAACATTGGCACCATTGAAGCATAGAGCCAGAATCCTGGTTCTATCCCTGACAGTGCTTTGGTGCCTGAACATGCTAATATGTCCTACTATTTATTTAAGCATCCATCCTGAAACATCTGAAATAACCCTGAGATTATGCTATCAAACTCAGTTGTGTTACCTTAAACATATTTCTCGTGTTTCTAAATTTCTTATCCATGTTTTTAGTACTTGCATCCTCCTTGTTCCTCAGAAACCAACATGTGTTTATCTCTACTCTTTCTCTTTCCTTATAAACCCAAGTTTCAGCTGAGTATTCTTGATTATTTCCCTGCAAACCCCTTTTCTTCCCACTTCAGGCCTCCTGACAGAAACCCCAGGTTGAATGGTGGCGGCCCTGTGTTCTAAGCATCAGAATAAGAAGCTGCATCAAAAGAAGATAATCCCAGCACTTTGGAAGGCTGAGACAGGAGAATTGTGAGTTCAAAGCCAGCCTCAGAAACCACGAGGCACTGAACAACTCAGTGAGACCCTGTCTCCAGATAAAATCACAAAATAGGGCTTGGGATGTGGCTCAGTGGTCGAGTGCCCCTGAGTTCAATCCCTGGTACAAAAAAAAAGAAGAAGAAGAAGAAGAAGAAGAAGAAGAAGAAGAAGAAGAAGAAGAAGAAGAAGAAGAAGAAGAAGAAGAAGAAGAAGAAGAAGAAGAAGAAGAAAGAGGTTGTGATTGCTCATTACAGACACTGGTTGGAAACAGGTCTTCTGGGATGAGAAGATCTATTAGCTACGTAATGAGGCAGGATTGGGGACTGGCTCTCCTCTGCTGGTGTGGCAATCTGTGGAGCACTGTTGCCAGGTCCCCTTGTAAGCTCCCCTGGGCATAACTGCTGCCTTTCTTGCACAGATCCACTATATTTATTGTGTTATTTTTACCTAACATAGTCCTTATCCCATTTGCTGTGGGAAAATGATTTTGCCACATAATTCTCTGGCCCTCTTCCCTTCTTTTTTTGTTTTGCAACAGCAACTGCAGCTGCTCCTTGAGAGCTTTAAAAACATCAATCAGCTTCACAGCCAGAGGTAGAGTGATGAGGACTCAGCCTTTTCTTTTTTTGTCACTTAAACTTAGTTCTTCTATGCGAACCACTTTTTTCTTTTTCTTTTTTGCATAAAGTGAACGTGCTGTAGGAGATAAAGAATGCAATTTTAAGAGCAGCTGGATCTTGGTCTCTGCCTGTGACAGGGAACAGGGAAGGCAGGAGAGTCCTTCCCTTCTCTCACCCTGATGTCTGCAGCGTCCTAATCCTGCTGTCTCTGTTTTTCAGTCACTTACTTTGGACCATCAGCTGTTGATTACTTAAAACTCCAGTGACTTTCCAGCGTTTGAGGAAACAAGCTTTGATCGAGTGGCATTCTGTCAGCTGCCTGCCTATTCATTGTGTGTTTGGTCAAACCATGATATTTGAAAGTATCTCATTCATATAATGTTGTATATCTGAATCAGTCTCATCTGCTTTATTTACTGGTTAAAATAGGAAAGTTACTATCTTTTATTTAGGAAACTGACTATATTCTTCTCATTTTTACATATCCTTAGTACAAAATTGTAAAATAAGACTGAAAGGAGAGGATTGGGTCATCATTGCTGAGTTCCTATATGCCATACTCAGAAATTCTCACCAAATCCTATGGGTGATAGGGAAAAAATAAGAGATATTTTTTTCATAAGATCTTCATTGAAATGCAATATGCCAACAATTTTAATCCCATCATAGAATCTTTATCCTTTACAATCTATGCAAGTGTGTCTTTTTCTTTAATTATTTCTTAAAGGCAGACTTTAGGTCTGATGTGTGCTAAACGCTGAATGGATATAGAGAATGCAGTGTAATTGAGCTTGCTTTTGCTGAGTGGGTAATTAAGGGAGGACTGTGAGTACAGCTCCCTGCTGCAAAGGTGCGCAGCATGGACACAGCATACCTGGGGTTGAGAGTAGCGGTCTAACTGAGGAATCACCAAGACACTTCTGTCTGGAGCCTTTGGATAAAGATTGTGCAGGTGAGAATTAATGAGTTTAGGGACTACCAAGCTGGCAATAGCAACAAAAAGAGTAGCAAAGTCCATGAGGTTTGCTAAGGGAACGACAGTGCTCAGTGATTCATTTCCTTTGTGAGGAGACAAAAAAGTGGAAGCCAAATATTTTCAGTGTAGATTGAACAAGATAACTTAAAAAAAAAAATCCTGAATTTAAGAGATAACAGGATGGGTGGAAAAGGAACAGTTTGATGGAAAAAAAGTCAATTGAATTTTTCATTTTGAAAGTCTACGTACTCTTCTCACATGTATCAACAATTGGTAACGTGACACTGGAGAGGCTTCTCAGGAGGTAGGGCTTTTTTTCTTATCAATGAGATTAAAAGATTAAAGATCTTATGTTTCTAGACTGCGCTTCTAAGATTTTTGCCAGAATACTTAAGAAGTGACAGAGTGAGTTGTGAAGAAGCAAGGAGATTGTTTTCAGAATCAGGGTTTCATGAGTCTGTTTATGTTGAAAAGTGAAGAAAGATCACATATTAGTAAAGAAGAGAGGATAATTTTTAGCACATGTCCCTGAAAAGCACATGAATAAAGAAAAGTATTAACAAAGCAAATCTGCACCTAATAGGATTTTACCAAGAAAAGTGATTTGAGAAGCATAGTTTTATTAATTTTATTATTTTTTGGGTAGTGCTAGGGACCAAATTCAGGGCCTCATACTTCCTAAGCAAATGCTCTACCAATGAACTTCCCCTACTCCAATTTTATATATACACATATAAATAAAAACATATATATACATTAATATCCGTTTAGATTATATATGTAGAGACAGATATATAAGTATGAAGTGACTATGAGGTAATTGTATATGTGTGTAGTGATGCATGTTTATTACATATTATATCTTTTTTCTTTTTGGTACTGGGGATTGAACTCAGGGGCACTCAACCACTGAGACACATCCCCAGCCCTATTTTGTGTTTTATGTAGAAACAAGGTCTCACTGAGTTGCTTAGCGCCTCACCATTGCTGAGGCTGGCTTTGAACTCGTGATTCTCCTGTCTCAGCCTTCCTAAGTGCTGGGATTACAGGCTTGAGCCACAGCGCCCGGCTACATATTATATCTTTGTATATGAACAAATGATAAAAATAACAGTCTAGGAGAATCAAACTGTTCACATTCCTCAGAAAGGTTGGAAGTGAAGCTGCTTAGCTTGGATGAGACAAGGAACTGAAGGAAATGGCCAATCAACCCAAATAAATTGAGGGACTGCATATTTCAGGTTTCATGTTTGAGGTTTTAAAGTTAAGAAGATGGTGGACCATGGACTGTGGCACTGTCCCAGGTACACAGAAGCCACATCAGGGCAAATGGTGAGAAGATGACACAGAGGTTCTAGAGGCTAGTGGAGGATTTCTGAGGTTAGGGCTTTGCTTCAGACATAAATGTGGCATCAATGTGTCTGGGCTTTTCTTAGAGCAATATTTACTCCCTTATCCTCTATGGATGCAGACTTACTTATATCATAGCTTTTATATATAAATTATAAAGCCCAAATTTTAAAATCTCAAAGATTTTGACCATTATATTATTATTATTATTATTATTATTATTCCCTATATTATTGGACCTAAAGTTTAGTGGAGGACATGAATAATAAATAAACATTGAAAAAGTGGATTTACATTCCACAATGAAGGTTTTTAAAGGATGATTGTCTAGTATTCTTAGAGGAAATCACAAAAATCAATTTAGATGTGGATTTGTAACATATTAAGAAAAATCTCTGAAGAACTGACAATTTTAATATGAGACCTGACAAAGGTATTAAGAATTAATGAAAGGAAGACTGACAGGCTTGTTCCTGGAAGTGGGAACAAGAAAACTAGGAACTACAGAACAGCTTCAACATTCCTTTTATTTCTTTTCCTTCATTATTGGGGTGGAATTCTAGGTGAAATAGGAGAATAACTGACCCATCATATCCCAATAAATGTAAAAAAATCCTAACACATTTTAGCAAATGATGTACATGATAGCATAGGTAAGTCTATTTCTTCTTAGTCATAGTTTGAATTAATATGGACCAGAAGGATTATTATCATGTTTTCAATTTATGAGACACAGGAATGAAATAGCATTGATTTTGATGTTACTAGAGACATAGGAGGAGATTATATCAATCCTGAAAGCACAAGACATTGTCATTACTTCCTAAAACTCTAAACATGCTTAATTTAAAAGGTAAACAAGAATAAATGTGTTTAATGGAGAAAGAGTATTAAACTTATTTTCTGCTTAAGTACAAGATTTTGTCTGGTTTCATTTTTCTTCACTGATGAGGCTTACTTTATTTCCAACATTTTACTTTCCATTATTTTCAGTTCTGACACTCTATTCTGGCACCTAAATGGAATTGCCTGAGTTATCCAGCAATTTCTCCTCTGGGTTTATATTCAAAATAAATGAAGTATCTCAAAGTGGCATCTATGTGCCACATTCATAGCAACATTATACACAATAGCCAAGGAAACAACCTAAGTCCATCAATCAATGATTAGATAAAGAATGCATACAATAAAATATCACCCAGCTACAAAGAAAAAAAGGAAATCCTGCTATTCTTGACAACATGGATGAACCTGTGAGACAATATACTAAGTAAAATAATACAGACACAGAAAGGCACATATGCATGATGTCTCTTGAATGTGGAAATATAATACCTAACTAATAAAAATAGAGAGTAGAAAAGTTGGGACTGTTGACAGGGGTGGGAGAGAATGTTGGGAGAAAATATGGAGATGCTACTCAAATAAAAATAATTTTTATTTATATGATGAAAAAGTTCTGGGGACCTAAGGTACAACATGGTGATTATAGTTAATAATAGTGTAAGAGACTTTCTTTTATCCAATACGTTTCTGGCACCTTTGTTAAGAATCACATGACTTTAGCTATATGGGTTTGTTTCTGTGTCTTCTACTAATTGGTCTATATGTCTACTTTTATGCCAGTACCATTCTGATGTTGTTGCTATGGCTCTGTAGTATAATTTGAACTCTGGTATTGTGATGCTTCCAGCATTACTTTTTTTGCTCAGGATTGCTTTGGCTATTCTGGGTCTCATATTCTTCCATATGAATTTTAGGATTGTTTTTCCTAGTTCTGTGAAGAAGATCATTGGTATTTTGATGGGGATTCCATTCAATTTTCGGTCACTTTTGGAAATATGGCCATTCTAACAATAATAATGCTGCCTATCTATGAATATGAAAAGTCTTTCCATCTTCAATTGTCATCTTCTTTCTTCAGTGTATGAAACTAGATATCTATTCCTCACCATCTACAAAAAATCAACTCAAAATGAATAGAAAACCTAAGTATAAGACTGTAAGACTAGAAACTTCACAACTATCAGAAAAAAAAAACAGAGAAAGTATTTCAACATATAGACATAGACAATGATTTCCTAAAGTGGATTCTTAGAGTTCAAGAAATAAGATCAAGAACCAATTAATGGTTGGCATCAGATTTAAAAGCTTCTGCACAGCAAAGAAAACAAATAAAGGAGTGCAGAGAAAACCAAAAGAATGGAGAAAAATCTTTGTCAGCTACTTGTCTGATAGAGGATTAAATCCAGATTATATAAAAACTCAAGAAACTCAACACTGAAAAAACAAATAACCCGATGGATAAATGGGTAAAATAATTGAACAAACACTTCTCAAAATAAGAAGTACAGCCAACAATTATATGGAAAAATCTTCAACATCTTTAGCCATCAGGGAAATGCAAATCAAAACTACACTGAAATTCTCTCTCACCCCAGTCAGAATGGGGATCCTCAATAATACACATAATAATAAACACTGGCAAGGATGAGAGGAAAAGGAAAGTTTATAAACTATTGGTGAGAATGTAAATTAGTACAGCAATTATGGAAAACAGTAAAGAGGATCCTCCAAAAACTAAAAATAGAACTGCCATATGCTCCAGCTATATCATTCCTTTTTATTATCGAAGAGAATTAAAATCAGCATACTTTCAGATACATGCATATCTATGTTATTACACCATAATTCATAATACTCAAGTTATGAAACCAGCCTAGGTGTCTATGAACAGATGAATGGAAAAAGAAAATATATGTACACACTATACAGTTTTACTCAGTTATAAAAAAAAATGAAATTACATCATTTGTAGGAAAATTGATGAAATTAGAGAACATCATGTTAACTGAAATAAGCTACACTCAGAAACTCAAGTATCAAATCTTTTCTCTCAAGTGTGGAAGCCAGTGCATGTGGTGGGGGGTGTGTAGAAGGAAGGGAAGTAGAGAGAGCAGCAGAAAGGGATCATGGGGAGGGAGGAAAAGGGTAAGGGGAGAGATATTGGGGAGAGAAAATGATTAAGTAATTTTATTTATCTGTACCAATATGCCACAATAAAACCTACCATTCTGTATAATTAATATTCATGAGTAAAAATAAAATACAAATTTGAAAAAAAATTATTATATTTCTTACTTCAAGGTTGATGATAAGAGACACATGCACCCACATGCACAAATGGTAACTATGGGTGGTGATGATGTGCTAATTACCTTGTGGTAATTTGTATACAATGTGTACATTTATAAACCATCACCCTGTGTATTTGGGTATGTAAAACTTTTATTTGTCAATTAAATATTTTAGATTTAAAAGTGTGTCAAAAATTTAAAAAGCAAACTGTGGGAAGCCATCTATGAGCCATGTGTGCTCTGAGCAGTGTTCAAGCCTTTAGGCAGGGATGCCCGGTTTTGGGAACTCCCAGGTGAAACCCACCAGTGTGAGAATGTCCAGTTCACATCACCTCCCTGTTCTAGCTCATCACTCAAGTTCAAGCACAGCCCTGGAGATGGGAGTGACCTCTTTAGAGCCAAACAGCCTTCTTACCCTGACCCCTATCTTTTTTTTTTTTTTTTTTTTTTTTGGTGAAGAAGCTCCTACTGATCCCTTTTGCCTCCCAGAGATGAGTATAATTTGCCAAATACCAATCAACCTGTTAATCACAAGACCCCTACCATACTGAGAAACAAGCACCTAAACAAGACTCCTTCTACTGAAGCCTTATCCCTGCCTTTGATGTACTCTCCTTTAAATAAAAATTTTCAGTTGTTCAATTCCAGTTGCTATTAAGGACTGGAAGACCCATTAGATGCTCTCCTTTTTAAGTTTATCTTTGGCTTTCGTCTTATTACTTACTGATGATTTCAGACTTTTTATTTTCCCAGGTGGCTCACATCTCCTGAGCAAGGAACCTGCTCTCTGGTGATGCTGACCACCCCATCAGTAAACAGAACATACATATACATGAAAAAGAGGTGTTAATTAGACCAAAGTGGGACTGAACTGGACACAGAGAATGTAAATTCTGGTGCAGCATTATTCAAATGGATAAATTAATCATGACATATGGCAGCTGGTGATTTGTACATTAGCTGGTATTAAAAATGGATGGTCTTTGTGTAGATGGGGCTTGAGACTTTTCTCACAGTTTTTTTCTGGTAACTTCATCCCTCTAATTCCTATCTCTTCTTGCACACCTGAGGTTTTCAGAAACAGTGCATAAATAAATATTTTTCCAAATGTTGATGTTGGTTGGCAATGATCCCACCTTGATTTAATATAAATACAGTTAGTTAAGTGTTTTTTAGCATTTTTTGATTGAAGAAATGATTTCAATATTTTTATTTTTATGAAATGGATAAAAGATCAGTAAATTTCAGCACAATTCTTATAACTTATTTCAAGTAGAACATATGCAAACAACCAGTTGAATTTAATTGAACTGAAGCACATCAATGATGAATTAGAAACTAAACACAGTAGAATATCAGAAGGAAACTTCATAGAGTAGGCTTTCCTAAAAGACATTTGAGATGAACCTTGAAAATTCACAATATGTTCAAGTGATGGAATTGGGGATTATGAGTTTTATAGGTAAATCTAATATCCTGAACAAAAGATAAAAGAATAAATAGTTAAGACCATTTGAAATGCTAATTTCTCCTCCTATGGATAGGACAGGGTTATTAATTTAATTTGACAGTCATTCATAAAAGAGTTATTAATTGAAATTAAAGTAATTAATAAACATCTAGTCAAAATATAGGGCAGAAAGTAAAAAAGATAACACAGAATATAACTAAACCTCCCTGCAACCAGTAAAACTGTTTGATTTTCATTCCCAATCATTTCCTCCACTTTCTTTTCCAAAGATTTCAAATCCTATGAGTTTTGTTTTTCTTGTTGTTGTTGTTGAACTCTATGCAATGGAATGCATATTCTTTTGTGTTTGGCTTATTTTTCATGATACAGAGCTTGAACAAATATCCTCATTGTGTACATGTTTGTTTGACATGATAAAAGCTCCCAAATCCAACATGCTTAATAGAGTAAACAGAACCATCAGCTCCAAACACTTCTAGTGCCTGGTTGTAATCAGTATCTCCTGTCCACGGTTCCTGTCGCCCATATGGTCAGGAAATCACTCTTTTACTATGGACTAGTTAAGAGTGAGTAGATTTTTACATACACAACATCATACACATGTACTATTTTGGTCTGGAATTTCCAATTCCACATACTTGTTTTGAGATCCAGCTATCTTGTTGGTTTAATCATGGTTTTTGCTACTTTATTACTCAAAGGAAGTTTTATCTTGTAGACATACCAAAATGTCTTTATCCTTCCATATTTCAATGTTTGATTAGATTGGTTTTAGTTTAAACTATTATAAGAAGTACTGTAAAGAATATTATATGACCTTGTATAAAAATCAGCTTTTATTTGTCTTGAAGAGACACTTAACTCTAGTATGGGTTGTAGGATAGGCAGTTGCTTAACTCTTTGTGATCTCTAAATATCAGGGTATATGAATTCTAGTCACCCACCATCTTCAACAGATGGTATGTTAAGTCTTTTTAATTTTTATCCATACCTTGTTTTAAATACAGAACCATTGTAGTGCCATGTGTTCAAATGTGCCTCATTGTGGTTTTAACTTACACGTATCTGAAGATTAAACAGAATTAAAATACCAAAGTGTCATTCAGATACCTATTCTGTTGAAGTTTCTCTTCAAATCTTTTTCTCACTTTAATTTGGGAAATTTTTATTATGTACTTTTGAGGGTTTTTATATGGGGTAGAGACATTCCTTTTATCAGATCCCTGGTTTGCAAATATTTTCTCTTAGTTTATGGTTTATCTCTACATTATATTTCATTAGGTAAGACTTTTCAATTTTGATTAAGGTTAATATAACATTTGTTTGTATGAACTTTGCTTTTGGTACTGTGTCTAAAAATCTTGTTGCTGAACTGAAAGTTCATATTTACATATTTCCCTCTTTAAAAAACTTGTAATTTAAGGCTATTTATATGTAAGGATCAATAATAATTATATATTGCATGAATTGTAGGTTGAAATTAATTATGTAAATTTAGATATAGAACTATTATAGTATCATTTGTTAAAATGCAACCTAATGGTTGTATACTTCTGGCATGTTAAAGGTAGAGGAAAATCGTGGTTTGTTGGTATATGCCTGTAATCCCAGGGTCTCCAGAGGCTGAGGCAGGATTGCAAGTTTGAGACCAGCTGCCAAAAGTTAGCAAGATCCTGTCTTAAAAATAAAAATGCAAATAGAAAGAACTGGGGTTATAGTTCAATGGTGAAGCACCACAAGTTTCAATACAAAAAAAAAGAGAAAGGGACAAAATGCTGTTTGAATATAGGCAATGATAGCTGAAATGTGCACCAAAATCTCTAGAATATCCACAAATTCAAATAAATGTCAAAAGAGTGAAATCATTTAGATGTTTTTATATAATTCAAATAAAATTAATCTCGAAATTTTTAAAAAATCTTTTAAAAGAACTAGAACATGCCTATACATTTGGAAATAAATTTCAAATGAACCGTATGTAAAAATGAAATAACTTATGGTCAATTAAGAAGTCAGTAGATTTTAGGTATATTTTGAAGAACATTGTAGTGCAAATGCAAAATGCGAAGCTTGTGGAATACATCTAAAGCCATATTCAAGAACATTGTGGGAGCTCAAGAGAATTCTCTGTAAGTCTAGGGCAGGTCTATGCTTTTCTCAAGGACACTATGAGAGACAAGATGCCACAAACCTTGATCAGGGAGCAGTAGAAGACTGAGCTAGACTCCTGCTTTTCTGTGTTAGGAATCATAATTTATAATGAGGAATAATCTGCACAGATTTTCAACTTTGGTTTTCAATCATGGACTGATTTGTGTACATGTTATCATGGTTTCTGCTATTGATACTGCTCAGTCTGTTTTCAACTATATAATTAAAAATGAATAAAAGACAGTTTGTACATCGTGTGGCTGAGAAGGTTGTCTAACCACCACCTTCTCCAATGTTGTCCTAGTCATTTTTGCTCTCCCCAATAGATAGAATCTGTTTATGTCTTTGTCTATAATCGTTCTTCTCTTGGGAATCCTCTCAGAGATCCAGTCTGATGTAGCTACTGTAATTGATATTGTTGGCACTGTTGGCTTTATCTACTAAATTTTGAGAATTCCAGGGGTGCAAGGATGCAAGGATGATTTGACATATGTCAATCAATAAAGGTGACATGCCACAACAACAGAAGGAAAAGGCATTTGATAAAATTCAAATTATTATTGTTCATGATTAAAAAATGCTAAAAATTTCAGCATAGAAGAAATATATTTCAACATGACAAAGGCTATACCTAACAAGCCAGTAGAAACACTGTCTCGAGTGGGGATAAGTTGGAAGCCTTGCCACTTAATCTATCCATGCATATTTCTACCACAACCTGGTAGAAATATGCATGGATAGACCGGTGCTTGACCTGATGGGCTGGTTTAAGTTGTGAGTTGTGTAAAAATTCTCAGAGAAGAGAATTACCCAAGTACATCGTTCTTTAAGAGAGGAAATATTCCTGAATCTACTAAATTTTGAGAATTCCAGCTGTGTTCTATTGGTTATATGGTGATATTAAGGTGTCTAATGATTGTATACCCTTAGCTGAAGTCATGATCCATGCCATAATAAATGAAATTCTGCCTTTTTGAACATCATATTTTACATTGGGACTAGAAAATAAGACGAAATGAGAGAAATTATCACAGATCTGCTCACTCAGAACCAGCTTCGTGACAGATGGATGTGAATTATTGAGAAAAAATGTGAATAATTATAAAGAAATAACAAAAATAAGGCAGGATGGTTAAACCAAATGTGTAAGTGTTTAGATAATTAGTTATATAAAAAGTGTGCAGATGATAAGTGATATAAAAAGAGTAGAGATCCTCGAAGTGGTAACAGAAGTGATTATGGGTCATTATGTTATTATATTAGGTAGTTAAAATGATCCTGGGTGAAAAGATACTACCAGACTTGCTCATTTACCTTGTGATGATTTGAAACACACACTGTTGACCCAAACACGTCACGTGCAGCCTTTTTCAGAACCAGTGCTGATCAAAATGGTATAAAATGAAAAAACAGATTATGAGTCAGACTAAGTAAGTTTCCAAAGGCCATCGAATTTTCATTGTCGTGGGCAGAACATCCTGACACAGGTGGAGAAACATTCCCAGGATTATCAACTATGCGCATCTAACATACACGGATACCTGACCCTTCAAATACAAAGGCATGGGGAAACATGATAAATCGCAGGATGTGTAGTGTTCTAGTGGAGGTTTCAGTGGTTAAAGTGTGGCTTGAGTGTGCAGTGATATAGAAATCTCATGACTACTATGTCACCCATAAATTTATGTAGCACTGGAATAGATGTGATGTCTGATTGGGAAATTTTTATCTTATCCAAATAAGCAGGCACAGGGAAAGGAGAATCACATACAAACATGTCCATCCCACTGCTCTTAACTAGACATAGTTGACACACAATAGGTTCACAATAAATAGCAGACATTTAATTATATAAATCGCTAAGTCTTGGAATATGTAAAAATACGTTTTATCAACATAGTGAATGAATTCATAATTCAAATACCTCCTCATGCCCACTTTAATTCCATCTTTCAGATGCCCTTCTGTTCCATCCCCAGGAAAACACTGGTCTGATTTTTGTAACTATCAATTACTGTGCACTTTTTAGAGTTGTAAATAGATGGAATCATTCAGTATGGACTTTTTCCTCCCCTTTTCTTTTCTTATCGTCTTCTTTCTTTCTTTTTTTTTTGATAAAAAGGGAATTGGCTCCTTTTACTCAGCCTAATTCTCTTTGAGATTAACCAACATGTATCGTGTATCCAGTGTTTCTTGTACTGACGAATACTACTCCGTGGTGTAGATGCATACTATACTCACTTCATATTCCTCTGTTGGTAAACATTTAGATGTTTTCCAGCATAGGACTATTAGAAAGGAGTCAGTTATAAAGATTGGTCCAACGTCTTTGTGTGGATATATATATTGTCATTTATTTTGGATTAATACTCAAGGGAGAAGAGCCGACAGGGGCTTGGCTCGGAGTATGAAGACATGGCCAAAGTATTTTCACAGGTGGTCATAACATTTTATATTTACACTTGGGTGCATGAGTATTCTTTTGTTCCAAACACTCTCCCACAGGTGCTGTCAGCAGTCTTTTAAATCAAATTCAAATATGTGTAAATAATTCCCATTGTGGAGAAAAATCTTTGCCACCTGCACCTTAGAGAATTAATCTCCAGGATATATAAAGATCTTAAAAATTAACATCAAAACAGCAAATAACCCAATCAAAAAATGGACAAGGGAACTGAACAGACACTTCACAGAGGAAGAAATATGAATGGCTAAAAAATATAAGAAAAAAATTTCAACATTTCTAGCAATTAGAGGAATGCGAATTGAAACCATATAGAGCTTCCATCTCACTACACTCAGAATAGCAATTACTAAGAATATAAGCAACAATAAACGTAGGTGAGGATGTGGAGAAAAAGATACACTCATACATTATTAGTAGGACTGCAAATTAGTGCAATCACTCTGGAAAGCAGTATGGAGATTCCTTAGAAAACTTGGAATGGATCCACCATTTGACCCAGTTATCCCATTCCTTCGTATATACCTGAAGGGCTTAAAATCAGCATATTGAAGTAACCCAGCCACATCAAAGTTTATAGAAGCTCAATTCACAATAGCTAAACTATGGAACCAAACTAGGTGTCCTTCAACAGATGAATGGATAAAGAAAATGTGGTACATATACACAATGGAATATTACTCAGCCATGAAGAAGAATGAAATTATGTCATTTTATTATAAATGGATGGAACTGGAGGCTATCATGCTAAGTGAAATAAACCTACTCCCAAAACCCAAAGGTTGAATGTTCTCTCTGATATATATATATGCTAACACACAATAAGGTGGTGGTGGGGATAGAAGTTCATTGGATTAGACAAGGGAGAATGAAGGGAAAGGGGATGGAAATAGAAAAAACAGTAGAATCAATCGGACATCACACTCCTACATTCATATGTGGATACATGGCCAGTATAATTCCACATCATATTCAACTACAGGAATGGGATCCTAATTAGAATAAGTAAAGCTCCATGTATATATATCAAAACATACTCTACTTTCATGTATATTTAAATAGAATAAATTAAAAAATTAAAAACAATTTATATTGTGTTTTTAATTTGAATTTCCCTAAATCCTCATGGCTTAAATAACTTTTCATTTAATTATTTCTCATCTACATATTTCCAAGTAACATGTCAATCCAAATCATTTTTATTGGGTTGTTGATATTATTACCCAATTTTGAGATTTCTTTATATGAAATAGACTAAAATTTTTATCTTCATTCATGACTTATCTTTTTATTCTCTCAAAAATTTATTTTCAAGAGCACAGGGTTTGAATTTTTAGATAAAATAGTTTATTACATTTTATTTATAAAATTCATCCATTGGCTTAATTTAGTACTTTGCATGTGGTTTATTTCAAGTGTTTTTAACATTTCTGGTGACTCTAAATTTAATTAATTACACTCCATTAAAGGTTTAATAATAGACACTTAAAGGAGTAGATAACCTAGGTTTCTTTTATAACTTTTAACAGAGAATGTGAATTTGCAACTTCATCATGAATGTCATTGGCCACCTTGGTCATGAGTCCCCCTAGAATATTTCATAGCAAACAGTCATAATGGATTCCACTGGACAGTGGCTCCATGAAACAGCATCATTTAATTTTTCTCCCTGATCCATACTTAGGAGAAAGGCAGGTTTGAGAGCAGCATGCTGATTTGAGGAATGCAATTCTGTCTTCTGCAACACAGTCTGCTGCTAGAGTGAGAGAGAGAGCACTCTCAAGAGTGTGTCTCTTCAAGTTACGTCTTACCTTTCCTCAAGCCGTTCCTTGTCCTGCGTGACCTATGTCCCAGTCAGTTGTGAAGGCATGATAATGAATGGATTATCACCTTACATTAACTAGAAAGAAAAATAAAATAATCGTTCAATATTAAGTTACAATTTCCTGCACCAAAACAAAATTCAGAAGTAACACCATGAAAAGATGAGCAGTTATCATCAATATAGTACCTCTTACATGCTAAATGCAACAGGCCCTATATTCATTTTTTCACCATGTAACAGGCACTAAATGGCATTGATCACTTCACATGCTGTACCTACGGCTATTCCCCAGAACATAAGCCTAACTCAAGAATGGCCCTTGAGGATACAGAGTTCACTGTCTTCTGTTCAAAAGACCCAGACTCAACCTATCCTGTGTTGATTATTTCTTAGGCAATACATTTTATGTCTCGAATATGCTACTCAATATACTAATACTCAATATACCAAGATTTTAATGAATGTGACATTTAGGAGAAATAGTTAATGTGTGTTTCCTCCCCCATAATTTTCAGAATATTAACATCAGTGGTATATCTCACACACAGAAAAATATTTTCCATTAAGTAATATATATATATATATATATATATATATATATAAAATTTCATTTTACTTTTTTCATTATCCAAAGTAAATTTGATCTATTATGGGTTTCCCTTTACTGTCTATGTGACATTAGTCATTGAACTAAAATAAATTGATGCATCACATAGTAACTAAAACGAAGTGAGTTGCAATGTCCAGTTTGACACTGACTGGTTTCCATATTCTTACTAATCTATATCCTCACAAACCAAAACAAGAATTAACAAATCTCTCCTAGACTGGAGAACAGTTTTGCCCGAGGCTCAGATGAATCTCAACAGCCTGTAAAACTGCTCACATAATGATTTCTAAATGACGGTGTAGAATGTTTGAGGAGTCTTAATACCTGTGCTTATTTATATTACCCCGAAATCAAATGACACTTCTATTGTTACTGAAGCAGTGACTGTTCAGCTTTCCATGATGCCTTTTCCCCACTGCAGGTGACTCCTTGAGAGCTGGTGGACCAGGCGCGTGGGAAAGGACCCATGAACCACAGGAGGTGAACCATAAAGTCTTGAATCTCCAAGTCCAAACACTCCATGGTTCCCCCTCTCCTTCTGAGAGAGGGGAGAAGACGTTGCTCCCCAATGTTTTATAATCCTTTAGAATGGAAAGAGCCAGCTCAATAACTCCGAAATTCATACTGACTTGAAATATAAACTCATTTTAAGAAAAACCTCTAAATCTCTCTAGCAATCTCCCTGGCCTGCTCCAGTCAGTCAAATCTTAACTTTTGAGGCTTATCCTTTAACCTAGGTTCAGGTTTATTTTTCTCAGAAAGCTCTACTTGTACAAAAATATGAGCATATTCACCTCTTGACAATGTTAACTTTAAATTAAAACTATACATAATTATGGAAACCGGGAGGTCTATATCAAGAAAGTTAACTCTAAATTGCTACCTGTTTATTTTCTCAAACCTGACAAGAGGTAGCCCACTTTTTGTATTTGTGCCAATAATACAAGTAACATGTGTTACTCTGAGTCTTCCCTATATAATTCCAAAAGATCAAATGGTTTTTTAATGAAAATCAAATATAACATGTTACTTTCATCTATTTAATTGTCACTAACATGGGATAAGATGAAAATATTGCATTTCAAGTAATTGTACATCATGCTATGTTTCCTTGGAGGCTGTATCTACATGCAACAGTTTTGGATACAGCAAAAGCTTTAATAAGAGAAAGTCAATGAACCTCATGTACCTTTTATAAAACATGACATAAGGCAATATAATTAAAACTAAACTTATTTCCTGTGGCGAAATTAACTTACAGAAATGAAGGTGTTTATTTATTAAATGGGATCTCTGGAGCTCTCGCCTTATTCTTTCCCCTCCTGGGAAGATTTTTTGATTGTTCGCCTCCTTTCTTTTGCTTGCTTGCTGTGTAATTTAAAACTGATGCCTTCCTCTGGGAAACAAAATTTGATCGGAGAACAGCCTGCACCACCAGCTAAACAAATTACCGGTGTTTTACTCACTTTTCTTCCTGCATTCCTGTTTTTTTTTTTTTTAGAATCAGAAGAAATCAGGCAGCAGTTTACAAGGGCTGTTGCAGTGTTCAGATTTAATTTGCAAAAAACAAGGAGGACATATTGGTCCCTTTAGTGACATATAGCTGCTTGATGAGAGTAAGCATAGAAGCAAACAAGTTATTATTCTCCTTTTCCCCATTGTCTGAAGTCTTTCTCTAACAAGCATTTAGATGGTGAATTTTGATGCTATTGATCAAATTACAAATGCAAAATAATTTTAAAAGAAGTGATTTTAAAGCTGTTTCTTATACAGGAAAAACCAAAGGACTTTTTTTTTTATTTTTTAGTTGTAGGTGGACAGAATATCTTTATTTTTATGTGGTGCTGGGAATTGAACCCAGTGCTTCACGCGTGCTAGCCGAGCACGCTACCGCTGAGCCGTAACCCCAGCCCCCTAAAGGACATTTTAATAGTGCACTAAGTTCAAACAGTATCAGGTGTGTGAGCATTATTCATTAATTAATCAAATGAAAAACTACATTTACTGAATACAAACTCTTGTTAAAGGTTCTATGAAAGTAACTGCTAATACAGATATAAATATGATTAAATGCCCCGTATGCTGGAGGCAGTTTATCTAACATCCTATTTACTTCTGCTGAAGAAGATATACATGTAAGTATATTTAACCAACATGCCCCCAGATAGCACTATGCTAGATTCATTATTCATACTTCATTACTAGATGACAGTCAGAAATCTTTTTTGGAGTGTAAGTAACGTTAGCCAGTAAATCATGAGCATTGAGAAATTATTTTGCACTTAAATTCATATTTGTTTTTAGAAGAATGATGTGTTAGACTACAGTGAATTATCAGGGAAAATCTAACTTTATTGCATAGATTACTATTTCTGATATCTTATTTTCTCTGTGATTGGCAAATATTTTCTGAATTTAAAAAATATTATGAACACTTTAAAATGCTATTAGTTAAAAAATATTATTACCATTGTTCATTATTTTTTTCTTTTAAATTTGAAGACAACTTACAAAAGCAGAGGAAAAGGTTGAAATGAAAGAGGACTTCGACACCTGAAAATACTTTCATAATTAAAGTATTTCCACGGGGCTTCAAGGAGAGTGAGTGGCAGAGCACAGGCTGCAATCCAGACCAGCTTACATTGAAGCTGATGTTCCTGCCATAGAGTAACTTATATCAATTATTTCCTTCATTTATCTATTGAATGAAAAATACGCATTGACTACTTGTCCTTGACATATTGCTAGATGTTAATGAGAGAAAAGCGAAAACATCATGAAAAATTGGAAATAAGATAGGAGATGGCCACCAGCAATTAGAGAATACACAAACAAAATAATATCAAATTGAAAGAAATAGTATAATGGGATCAGAGTGCTGGGATAGAGACTAACTGGGTTCTAGAAATGTGTACTTACTGGAGATTCTTTAAATGCAATAACCAAAGTAGATTTCTCTACAGTTGTGACATTCAAATTGGGTAGATAACATAGAGATAAATATGTGGACAGAAGCTAGTAATGTATTCCAATGTGAGCAAAACTGTAAGAGAGAACTTTATTCTCTAGAGAATGAATGAAACCCAGTGAAGTTTAGACAGCCATATACGAGAGTATCATTATATATATCCTTGTATGTGTATAAAAAAATTTGAATTTTTTGCCAAGTGTAATAAAAATGGATAAGTGATCTTTTGGTGGAGGGGGAGGGAATATTTATTTATTTATTTAGCCACTGAGCCACATACCCAACCCTTTTTATATTTGAGACATCCTATTTTATTTGTTCACTAATTTTTATTATTTAAAAGTATTTAAACCAGCATTTTCTATAGTGGCAATACTTTGGTCTTAGAATAAATACTGAAAAAAAAGTTAGTATCAAATAATATTTATAGAATTCACTTCAAATGATCTAACTCTTAAATTCTCATCTCTCAAGGAAATATATCATTTTTAATATTTTCAGAGTTCCTATGGGAGACATATTAAATATTGTCTTTTTAATGCTTTTTGTAATTTTAACATATAATAAAAACAATATATTTTAATAGATAATTCTGCCCTTATTGGAGGTTCATATTTAGTCTAATGGTCTCTAAAATTCTCTACAGTATTCCCAGATCATGTTCAATTACTCCTCCTCTTAAGAACTTATTAGTTGGAATGATTTTAAAGTTAAAAAGAGTTCCAGAGATCTTTAGACGTTTTGCTGTGTTGCTGACACCATTGTCTTTCTCAGATGAAGGGGCTGATGTTAAGCATGATTTTTTTTTTCTCACTCAGTAATTGTTAAGTGCCCAGCAATATCTGTCAAACTAAGTTAACACATTTCTCTTTCTGGTTTGTTTACGTTAATGTTATTAACTGAAAAATCTAAAAGGAAAATTTGCTAAGCAAAGACTTTAAGTGTAGTTTAACTGATATTTTATAGAATCATCAATAATTTACAATTTCTGTTATTTAGAACAGAGCATTTTACTTTGCTGATGTAAACACAAAATGGTAAAATTCAGGTCCATTTAGTTAAAAAATAAAATTATGTGAAAATGTATCCACCTAATTTTGAAAGTTCTGTTTTGATTTTTAAATCTTATTCTCTTTTCTTACAGTGAAATTCATTCCTGAGTCTTAAGAGATGTGAGAACAGTCACATCTCTGCTGATTCTCAACATTTTCAGTAACAAATCTTACAAATGATTTTTAAGGTGTTTTGTGTTTTCCTCATAGCAAAAATAAAAACTAAAAATACACAAAGACCAGTCCAAGCCAGGCATGCTGGCACTGCGTGTAATCCCAGTGGCTCAGGAGGCTGAGGCAGGAGGATTGCAAGTTCAAAGCCAGCCTCAGCAACAGTGGGGAGTTAAGCAACTCAGTGAGACCCTGTCTCTAAATAAAATACAAAATAGGTCTGGGGATGTGGCTTAGTGGTTGAGTGCCCCCGAGTTCAGTCCCCGGTATCTGCCCCAATAAAAGACCAATCTACTAGTGTTCATTTCAGAATTGTCATTGATGAATAGGAATATTAATGTTTTAGGATCAAAGTTCATTATAATGGAATCAACCTTGAATGAAACAGAAGGTGCACAAGTTGAACGTGGGAAGATGGGAGTTAGAGAAACTAGATGAGGAATGAGATTCAAGTGTCCAGTATCGCAAAGAAATCACAGATTCACCTGGTAGGAGACCTTTGGTCATTTTAAGGCATAAGATTTACCTGAATTAATGAATTTATATGGTCACGGACTAAGGTAATACAGGAGATGAGAATGACATAAGACTAAAGTGAATTTTTTTTCTGGAAAAATAAGTGTAAGTATAGAAATTAGAATAGGAAATATAAATGAAGAAGGATAGTATTGCTTTATTGCAGAATAAAGATAATGTTGATGGCCGTATTTCTAATATGTATACCAACCGATTTATCGCCATTCCATTTACCCTTGTTATCTCACACATTTTATCAACAAATTTCAGAAGTCACTATATTGAACTAAAAGTAAACTGTGCTTCCTCATCCTTTCCTTAAAAAGTCTTAAAATGGATGCAATGACTCCGTCAATTGCTGCTCTCATTCCATCTGCTCAGTGTTCCCATCTCTCCTCTCACTTCATTGCATTAATTTTTGTTATCTTCTCTGCCTGGATTTTATCCAACAGTATTTATACATGGTCTGGTTGTTTTCTTCTGAAACAAACAAACAAAAATACAAGCAAACAAAAAATAATTCTAATACAAATTCCTTGAAGTTGCTCTCTAGAACAGATACACTTCTAATTTTATTTATTTATGTATTTATTTATGTATTTATGTATTTATTTATTTATTAATGGGAATTGAACCCAGGGACACTTTGCCACTGAACTACACCCCTAGCCCCTTTTATTTTTTATTTTGAGAGAGAGTCTTGCTGTTTGCTGAGACTGGCCTCAGACTTCTGATCCTCCTGCCTCAGCCTTCCAAATTGCTGAGATTGTAGGTGTGTGGCACAGCATCTGGCTGCTTTTAATTTCTTGAAGAGATTGCTGAACACACTGATTTTACATATGCATTTTTTATTTACTTTATAATTTATATTGATTTGGTTTATTTGCCTACTGAAACTACGTTTTAGAATCAATTCTGATCTTTTTGCTATCTTACTTTAATAGCATAATTTTTAAAAATAATTGTATATTCCCTTCTTCTGAAATTCCCAAGGAGTTGAGCATACATTTCAAGTTTTTGATGGCTGCTTCCTACTATTATGGTTATCACCACTTTGTTTGACAACTCACATTCCCCGTCTCATTTTGTAAGCTCTTTAGGATTGAGGCTATGGCTGCCGACCTCAACAATCCAGCTGTTTCTCTCCCTTGGCTAGGAGCCACTGTCAAGCACTCATGTACAAGCTGTGCAGACTGACAAAACAGTTCCCCTTCTCTACAGCTCCTGGGGGAACCTCTGTCCCATACCTGTCAATTGCTTGTGTCCCACATTCCTCATCTTCCATCCCACTCAATGTCCCTTCTCACCACTCACCTGTCCAAAAACTTTTGAGCAGTTTTCTTTCCTCTCTTCCTCAAAATGCACAAAGGTCACAGTGCATGCTGCTATTTTAACATACAAAGCATTGATAACTTTGGTCCATTTTTACTGATTTTCACCATAACATTCTGCAATACCTAAAGCTCCCCTACAAGAATGGTATATCAGCTAACAAGAAAACCTTCATATATGCAAGGAAATAGAAGAGGCCATCAAGAGCCTTCCAACCAAGAAAAGCCCTGGACCAGATGGATTCTCAGCCGAGTTCTACAAAATCTACAAAGAAGAACGAACTCCAATACTCCTCAAATTATTCCATGAGATAGAAAGGGAAGGAACCCTTCCAAACTCATTCTATGAGGCTAGTATCACCTTGATCCCAAAACCAGACAGAGACACATCAAAAAACAAAAACTTCAGACCAATATCCCTGGTGAATATAGATGCAAAAATTCTTAATAAAGTTTTGGCAAATCGCATACAAAAGCATATTAAAAAAATAGTACACCACGATCAAGTGGGGTTCATTCCAGGGATGCAAGGTTGGTTCAACATACGGAAATCAATACATGTAATCCATCACATCAATAGACTTAAAAATAAAAATCACATGATTCTATCAATTGACGCAGAGAAAGCATTTGACAAAATACAGCACCCCTTCATGTTCAAAACACTAGAGAAACTATGGATAGTAGGAACATTCCTCAACATTGTTAAAGCAATTTATTCTAAGCCCAAGGCCAATATCATCCTAAATGGAGAAAAATTGGAAGCATTCCCTCTAAAAACTGGAACAAGACAGGGATGCCCTCTCTCATCACTCTTATTCAATATAGTCCTTGAAACTCTTGCCAGAGCAATCAGACAGAAGAAGGAAATTAAAGGGATACAAATAGGGAAAGAAGAACTCAAACTATCATTATTTGCAGACGATATGATTCTATACTTGGAGGATCCAAAAAGTTCCACCAGAACACTTCTAGAACTGATAAATGAATTCAGTAAAATTGCAGGATATAAAATCAATATACATAAATCAAATGCATTTCTATACATCAGCAATGAATCCTCTGAAAGAGAAATTAGAAAAACTACTCCATTCACAATAGCCTCAAAGAAATAAAATACTTGGGAATCAATCTAACAAGAGAGGTGAAAAACCTCTACAATGAAAATTACAAGACACTAAAGAAAGAAATTGAAGAAAATCTTAGAAGATGGAAATACCTACCATGCTCCTGGATAGGCAGAATCAATATTATTAAAATGGCCATACTACCCAAAGCACTATACAGATTCAATGCAATCCCAATTAAAATCCCAAAGGCCTTTCTTATAGAAATAGAAAAGGCAATCATGAAATTCATTTGGAAAAATAAGGCACCGAGAATAGCCAAAGCCATCCTGAGCAAGAAGAGTGAAGC